>JAGFPH010002894.1:38068-74435 GCA_018207615.1 Philaenus spumarius | reverse complement strand
AATACAGAAATAGCTGGTAATGGTTTTGAGGAAAAATAAATCGCCTAAGTAGAAAATCTATTTCAGACAAAGTAAAAGCTTTTGAAATGCAAATCCAATTACTCGCACCACAGAATTCCAGTTTAAATGAGTACTTTAAATGTTTCAAGCTGAAAATAATAGGAACAGAGCTCGTAATTTTCTTTTAGAATCAACGCACTTTTTCACATTAACAGTCGAAGTGTTACAAAGGATGATTTAACTCTAATATTTATTTAATGAAGATCAATAAATAATTTTTACTCATAAACTTAAACTCCATTGTTTTCTTTATTTAAACAATTTGAGTAACATTTAAAACCCCGTCTATAGTAAAAATAAGTTTCTACTTAAAATTTTCTAAAGTTTTATGTTTTCGATTTTAGTGGCGATACGTTTTGCACAAAACCACGTACTTCTTCTGCTCACACAGTTGAGTTCACGATAATTTAATATAAATAGCCTATTAACTGTTTAGTTTAAATATAATCGTTATTAATAGAAAATTATCATATTGACGTCGATGCCGCACCTTAAATGGCATATAAAATAAAGCAATATAAATATAGATTTCTGATTTACTATGAAAGTTTTGTTTTTGTAATACCTCTTTTGAGTAATTAGAAAACGGTTTATGGTATGTGTTTCTTTCGTCGGAAACCGGATACTTTCATATAGGAAACTTTACCTCAAATAGTTTGAAGGCACATTCGTTTTAACATTTATTTCTAATAATATATTGTTTTAAGAACAATTATGTATTATTTTGTAACGGTATATAGCCAACTGTACAAAAATAGGTGTTTTCATATTTACTCATTGATGTGACTTAAATATTTTCATAAACACATCAATTTTAAGTAATAACTTTCGGTTTGAAAAGTATAATTTAAATCCAATATTTTCTTTAAATGCCTTCATATAATTTGTTTTTATAAAAGTATATTATTTATAAGTAAAACAATATTTACGAATATTTAAAACGTACATTATGGGTGAATTTACAAAACATAGTAAATATTATGTAAACTACTAAAAACAATATTTCTTTACTAGTAGGTTTAAAATTTTTGAAAATGTTATGAAATTATCAAAATTGTTGACTTTATTTTTTAGCGTAATTTATAAACATTTTATGATTAAAGGGAAGTTACTAATTAATAAAATATAAGTTGTTTTGGTTTGGGTGATATTTTTTTTTAAATATATACCCTGACAACATTAATTTTAACATTTTATGTTGTTTCAGTTAAAAAATTATGGGTGGGTTGTATATTACTATCGCACTAACTATTGATATTAGCCGGCAAATATGGCAAACTTTAAAGAAATCATATTTGCCATTGGACCGTTAAGACTGTACTAACTGCTTAAGATCCAACGCAATTACAGTAAACAATAATGACATCTTCTGTAAATCCTAATATACATACTAAGTAAACAATATTAGGCCTATGTATACATTCTAACAGTTTTAGTAAATTATCTTCTAGATTTAAGGAGTGTAAACATACTGGAAGTTCTCTGAAACATTCTATAGTAATTATACTAAAAAAATGAGGACGATGGTAGTGTTAATATAAATAAAGCACAACTTGCTAAATGTATAGTGCTTAGTAAGTATATCGTCGTTATAATCGTCGTTAACAATAATTTTTAAAATGCCTAATTATAAAGTATTGTAATTTAAATTTTCTCACATATGTATTAAACTTATTACCTTTATAAGAGCAATTCCAACATCAAACATACAACTTAAGAGCTGATTATGTTTTAGAAAATGTTTCGTTTTAATAATGTTTACTCAATTAATTCGTAATTGATTTATTGGGTTTACTACAACAGTCCCAATTTCGGAGGGAAATTCATAAGGTATATAATTTGTTTTGACTTTAATATTAGTTCGGCTTATGACTACAGTACACCTACAGGAAGTACGTGAAAGTTAGACTGAAAGTTAGTACAACACTTCACACCAATTGAACTTGTTAGCAATAATGGTTAAATAAAGTTTCCTGCAATGTAATATTGATAATATTAACCTGGTAATTTATATAGGTTCTTAGTTTTACTCTTTCGTCCCTCTCTATTATTTATGTGACTAAAATTTGATTTTAAAATATTTATACTGCTAAAACTTCTCTGATTGTTTATTGTAAAAGCACAAACAAATAAGAAAATATTGTAATTTTTCTTACGTTTTACAATGTAATGTAATGGCACATTACGCATTACAACAGATTTGTCATGATATCTTAGTTTAATCAAACACAATTAATTAGATTGTTATATTTTCTATAAGATTCGTATTATTATTTAAGTTATCGATTCATATTGCTAATTGAAAACAAGAACTAATAATGTTTATAACTTAAAATTATTATGTTTATGCCTACTAAAATATAAAAAACGTGAAATTTATAAACAACTGTTATACACCAGTTATAACAACCATATTTAAAACTCCAAATGTCAATAATAATAAATAAATATAAAATTTAATAAAAGAGAAAAGTTCAGTTTATTTATTAATAATAATACTAATAAAAACAATATAAATCAAATAATTAACTTTTAAATTTACTTGTACAGATTAATAAAACCACCCAGCATTTATTCATTTAAATCAGTGTAAGTTATTATTTTAACTAATAACTTTGAGTGACATATTGATTTTTCAGATTTTATTTTTATACGTTTATAAGAAAATTACATGTATTTAAATTTTACTTAATACGTTAGGTTGATATATACAAAATTGCCAGGTATGTAATAATCGTTTGAATTGTTGAAAATTGTGTAAGCACCGGTTAAATATGACTTTTACGTCTAAAATGAGGAGAACTTGCAACGAGTTACCAGTAATTGGTAACTGGTTGCGCGCATGCGCAGAACCCGACCTTGGACGTGACTTTGAACGAGTACTCCAGTCGAGTGGGATACGCCGAGCAAGAAACTACGCAGAGAGCCAGGTCATATCGTCTGCGGCCGGCAACTTTCCACACTGACTCAAAACCTTCTAAATTATGCCATAAGCAAACTTTAATTATATATTTTAATCGGTTATCGCCTAACGACATATTTAATCAATCGCGCACTCGTAATTAAATATTTAACAGTGATAAGTTCTATCGATTATACAGCGTTTCGTGTTCAGTGATTACAGTAATTAGTTTAAACTTAGAGTTAATTAGTTAGAGTTATATATAATTAATTAAGGGCTCATTAAAAGCTGGCGGAATCGGATTACCAGGTTTGGTGTAAAGGCAATCGGTTGGTTTAGGTTGATATTAATTCAATTCCTCTGCGAGTGTGGGTAACGGCCATTTTGGGTCGAGTAATCCAGTCACGACTTCCATAATTTTTACTAAGTCGACGCAAAACACGCTGGGCAGTTATTACCTTAATAACATCAAAGGGTTAACTGTCACAAACTATTAATAATTAGCTTTTAAATTTTAGAAACGTAATACTTAATACAATGCAATGTTTTAACTATTTTTTTAATAATATATGAAAAATAATTGCCTTGGTTGTTTTGAATAAAGTTAGTTACAATTGTTTATCAATTTCCATTTTCCAACATTATTTATGAAACGCATTTCAAATGAAAGTTAATAGAACAAATATATTCTATCAATGTATATATATATTCTACTGAATGTGTTTACAAAAATTATTACAAAAAGTAGTTGTATATGATAAAAATGTGTTTAAGTATACTATATGAAGAGGTGATAAATCGTTCAACGAAATGTTTAGGTTCTATACCTACTTAATGTCGATATTTACACAAACTAGTGAGAAACAGTAAAAATGGTAAAAGAAGCATATTGCCGTATATTTTAGTGTTTTATCCATCTCCAAAGTAAAATTCTCGGGACATGATTCTCTGATGTAATTAAAGAAGATTGTACAGGATATAAGGGACTGTGATCATGAAGCTTTAAACAACTTGTTGATAGTAGAAACAATGCCGATAGCAAACAACTAGAACTCTCTTTGATCAAACTACTATATCACAAATATTATATTGAACCTTACACATATTAATGAAGAATTATATGCAAGCAAACATTTTCATTTAAATTGGCACATTATCTACATATGCAGAAATGTTTTCTACACGAAAAAAGTTAATATTGCATATAACTTCCCTATTTTTCATTTTCTTTTAATAGTAAAACTAAAATGTATTTACATTATTAGTATTTGTATAGTAAATTTTATGTCAATAACAGGAAATTAGATGGTTTTACATCAACGGAACATACTCACATTTATTTTATTACATACACTGCTTAGGCTCATACACGTAATATGAATTAATAATACTATATTATTTTTTACCATGAAACATTGAAGGAGTTCAGCATTGATTGTAAACGACACTCTACTCATTGATTTGGTTTGGTTTGACAACATCATCACATACTATTCTTCTCTTAAAGTATTTCGTTCGTTAGGTCCTGCTGTAACCAGAATAAAGAATTGGACAAATGTTTAATAACCTGAAATATTGCCAACTCGCTAAACACTGAAGTACATTCTAAATTACGATTTTAAATTTCGTAGAGGGGTAGGCGTTATACAATATAGTATACTTTGATTTAGGTTGGGCACTTTTGTATATTGGTTTATATTGCTTACATTTTATTTGTGGCTTAAACTTTGTAAAAAATAACATGTAATAGTTTAAAATATTAAAATAGAGTATAAATTATTTTTATACAAGTTTTTCCCTGAGGGTTTTAAATCCATAAATGTAAAGTGATATTTTAAGCTACTGTTGGTATAATGGCTTCAGTAAACGGTGTGAATTGAATATACAATCAAAACTATTTCTCCCAATTAATTATTAAATATTTCTTCTGAGGTCACCTGCATACGTTTATAAAATCTTCTTAAACCCAAGCAGATAGAAATTTAACCCTGTTTAGAAATAAAAAACATTATATAATCGTAATTTATCTTCTGAAGTAATTATTATTTCAAACACGTAATCGTATTGATTGCGACGTAATGCTATTTCTAAGTAATGTAGAAAGTTTGCCAATTAGTTTGGAAATAAATAGTTTCTTACAACAAGACTAAGCAATATAAATATTTCACGTTGAAGTGTTTAAACAGCGTTACATTTTAATTGATTGCTTAATCAATGTTTAACTCTAACGTCAACTAAAATAAAATCACCAGTAGAGTGTGGGGTGATTGAGCATAGGAAGAGACGTCACTAAATCGAGCTATTTAAATTTGGTCTACAAGAAGCGATGTCCCGCCATGCCTCTCATGAATGGGATTAACCTAAGCTGTATTGAACCCGTCCTAATTTAATTTGCATTCCCAAAATTTTTGAAAAAACCCCAAATGTTAATAAAACTAAAATTTGTATATCGTAGATAATATAATGTATTGTAAAAAAAAACTATATTTTATAGTGACTAATCCTATATACTCCTATATACTGGGTGTTCTAAAGGAATTTGTGTTGTACAGATGATAATATAATGTATGACAAAACATTTATAACGATATGTTATAGTGAATAAAAGGAGAAAATACGACCGCCACTCTCGATGAATCAGATTGCAGAATAGGGTCACAATCGTTGCTGTAACTAACCTAAGCTAAACCCCAAAACATAAACTAGAATCATCCGACCTTAACTGAACCAGCTACACAAATTCTTTGTTATAGTGGTTAACATATAACATATAACGCAGTGTTAATGTGATATATTCCATATAAAGTGAGATTCATCTGTGATTAGCACATTCGACCAATCATCCAAATCCCAAACCAAGTGCTCTTCTCTCAATGTATGTATCGCAGCTTGATTTCCAAGACACAACAAATCTGGGGTTCTAGATTGAAGACCCGCTTCATGTAAAAGGCCTATAATGGTTTCAGGCTAAATGGTCACGTTATTTAAGTACCGTAACTTGGTCGCTAATTCGGGTGTTGTGCTTGAACGTCCCCGGCTTTTGTGATGTTCTGAATGACTGTCAGTATCCATTACTACCACAGTCTACAGAAACAAGAACACCTTGCTTCAAGCATTCATACTCCCGATTAATTTCATCTAAGGAAAGACGTTGTCGCTCTATTTAAAATAAAATAAATACATTTAAACACGTCCATTACAACAAGTTTGATCTATGAGAAATACAATTTGATTGCAGTTTTATTATAAATAAAGATAGAACAAGTAAAGAAACATTTTATTACAACAAGCATAGAAACCTTGAATAAAATTTAGTTTTATTGAAAAAAGAAATTAGAAAATGTTTTGTAATACATATAATATTGTAAAACGAAAACAATAAAGCACAAATAATCATTTACGTTCTATGATATGTAAACCCGGTTTATTTAATAATAAATTAAATTACACAATTTGTATGACATTTATCCTTGTAAAATCAGTTATGGCAAACAACAAAATGTTATGCGTTAGAACAGTTTCTTGAGTGTTATCTTATTTTGTTACTGTTTTGTTTTATAATGTAATCATAAAATATACAACAGATACAAAAACAAATAAATTTGTCTTACATCTATTGTTTTAAGTGGTTAAATTTAATTCACTCGTGTAGGCCTAGGTAAACTAAAATATTGACTTATAAATGATTTTCCGGTCTGTATTTAAATCATTTGTAACTTTATGTAAAGAGAGTAAATTTTGCATTGATTGAGTTTCTTTCTTAAATTTTCGTCTATGTATGTATTAAACCAATGTTGGTTTATAACCAATGGGAAAAACTTAAGAGAACTGGACATGTTGTCCCCATATACACATTTTAGCTACATTGAATTTTATAGAACGCTATTATCATTCGATCTTAAGAAAACTAAGTTAGTGTGTTGAAAATAAGGGGGGAGGAGTATAATTGGTATTTAAATTAATCATTCCTCTTAATTAATATAACTGAATTATTGGTGTTACTTAATAGTTGTTTTTTTTTTATAGTAGTAATTATGTTTCTAAACGTACCCGAAGAAAATATTGGTTATTTAACATTTATTTGTATGTTTCTTTTTGTTGTAATTAGTATTAGGTAATACAAACGCATTTAAACAGAATAGTTTGCAGGCAAGTACGCATTTTAATTGTAAGTACATGTTAAACAACATACAAAAAGATATGTCTTTGGATAACTTTAAACGAAATAATGCACAACTAACTTTGTTTATTGTTTTAAAAGTCCTATACCAAATTCGGTACAATATTTAAGTGTTTACTTTTAATGGTAAATAATATTTTTTATATATTTGACGACACATAAAATATTTTTAAGATTTCCAGGATGTGAAGAGTAGGATTTTAACCAACAATAACTTATTACGAATACATTTTTAGGACAAATTCTGTTAGTTTTCCATCCAGATATATTTTTGTTAATTTTGAGACTTAAAATCAGTAACAAATACCGTAACTATTGTATAAAGTCCCAAATATACGTTCATTTCAATAAAAACTTCCAGGCTAACCAAAGGGATTACAAGCTCCTACAGTATCTTACAATAATTCTTGTCGACATCTTACCGTAATCAGTAACTAAATATTACTTCACCAACACTAAAGTTGTTTCTGAGCTAAACTTAATTTTATGTTACTTGTCATTTGTATTTTTCAGTCATAAAGTAGTCTTTCTAACAGATTTAGTGATTTCAATAGTAGTATTTTATTTAATCTAAACTCTGAGCAAAATAAAATTAAGTACTACATTCAAATCGAGGTTTCAATAATACACCATCTTAAAGTGTAATCTGTCTCATTGAATGGATAGAAAACTCGACTACTAACGTATCAAAAACCAACAAATTTACAATTTATTTCTAAGCAATCAAATACATCAAATATTATTGTAAACATGCTCAATTATTCTATATGTATAATTTCATCCGTTACTTTTTATAACCACCGTTTAACAAATTTATAATATTTTAGCACTTCATACAAAATTTTACTTTTGTCATAATATATTTATATATAAAGACGCAGGCCTTACACTACCATTATTGTTTGGATTATTGAGCCTTAGGTAAAATACATATGTATTTTTCTGTTAGATCTGGGATAAAAGCAGTGCAACTTAAAAAAATACTCATTTATTTATATATAATTTAGTATACGAATTTATAATTTCTTATATCCTATTCAACTCAATAATAACTACAAGATTATCTATATATTTTCAAGATGCAATGAAATAATTGACATACTATTGTGGTTCGACAAAACTGTATTATTTAAAAGAAAAATATATAACATAATTATAATTTTGTAAAAATGAGTCTAGTAAATTAAGATAGTAGCACCAAAATTAATGTATTTCAGTATTTAAAGGTAGATATCTTATATATACAGTAATTTGTTTAAACACAATTTGGAATGTTTGATTGACGAGAAGGTAGCTTTTACAGTTACAAATTTCAAAATTATTAAACATTTTATAGTTTCAAGATTAAAAGAGTATCTAGGAAAGAAAATACTGTATATATTTCAATGGGTTTATGTATAATAAACTATTTTATAACTATAGAATTATATTTATGTAGTTTTGTCTCTCTCTAATTTAACAACTCTATTTTTGTAATAGTTACATTGGAAACGATAAATATTTTAGTAAAATTATTAAATTCCAGTTTTTGTGATTAAAAATTACTTCTGTTTATTCTATAGATACATATAATTTTCTAAACTTAAAGTTACTTCTTTTGCATTTTGTACCAAGGTAGAAGCTTTTACAATTGTTTCATTATAAATTTCCCAGTAGATCTAAATCAATACTGCACCAGTTGTGTGACAGTAGGTTTCAAATAGAGAGTTAGAAAACTAGTCGGGTGTTAGGTCCAGACAATATGCTCAAGTGTCTTCTTATTGTATTCTACCGTATATATTCCTAAATAAAATAATACTTTTCCTTCCAATGTTATAGTCCAGATTGGTCGAATTAACATAATTAAAGCATACTTTACATCACACAATACAAACGTAGAAGAAATTTATCACCTAATTTCTCATGGCATCGTTAAAAAATTAACCCATTCAAATCACTAAAAATATTAGTTTATTTCCTAATCACAACTAATTAATTAATATATAAAGTGGTTTATATTAATACTAAATTTAGCCAAAACATTTTAAATTATACAAATTACAAGTGAGCTATTTACGTCTGTCAAGTTTAGAAAACTAATTACTGGGAATAACAAAAGCGATAATTTTATCGGTACTCTAATTTTAGAATTATTTGGTTAGTGTTAGATTTAATTTAAAAATTACATTTACAGTAATTAACATAAAATTAATACAGAATAAAATAAGTTTAATTAAATCAGGATATTGCCTTGCAGTTGTTATACAAATAATCATTTCAGCACTTGTAAGGTAAGGCAATGTATGATGTAGCAATTTAAATATTGTACAGCATTTCAATACCTTGTTGTCAGTATTTAAAATGTATATTTTTGGCATTAAAACTATTTATTATTTTGTTTAATTTAAGCAAGAAATTATTTTTTGTATCGTGATATTTTCGTTTCATTGGGTTTGTTGTATTTATTGTTAATCGATCCTGAGCATGACTAAGGAGTTGTGCTGTAGCAAAAATGACGAAAGAGTGGTGAATTTAATATTTAACTTTTTGATGTCACTATATTAATATATTGAACTCACGTTTTCTACACAATAAAAAATGTGAACTTTATTTGTACGTGTGCACCGAGACAATTAAAAATTATAAATGTATTAACTTTGTACCTAATTCATTATTATTCATAAAACTAATCTGTTAAACCATACACGTATATCTCTAATTAATTTTAATGTCATTAAAATCGTACATTCAGTCTACATTTTAGTCAGTATATAATAGGAAATAAAACTGTAAATGCATACGAATTGTGTATGTATTCATTTTTAATTTCGTATTTTGTGTTACCTTTGTTGACTAAAAGACTTGAAGCATGAGTTTTGACAAAAAGGAAAGCAACTGTAGAGGTGAAATGAAAACTGGGCTAAGTGCTAAAAAATTTCTTTTGACAAATTTTGTTTTTATTGGAACTTTTTTAATACACTCCTTATCAATAAACAATGAGACTTTGTAAAAAAAAGTATTAAAATTTAGTCAGAATAACTTGTAAAATTATTTTAATATAAGATTTTACAAAATGAGGCATGTCCAATGGTTGGGATATGAAAAATGGGCTAAGTACCAAGAATGAAACCAAATAACGAGTTAAGTGCAGAGTTAGTAAACATAAGGTTTTAAATTATATTAAAAATATTGTTTAGTACTAACTACTTATTTTATTGCTAAGAAATACAAATAATTTGACATTATTAAAATTTTAGTTTGTTTCGTTGATTAATTGAGAGCAAATTGTTTGTTCTTCAATTAGGTCTTTGTAGAACTGTTTGTTTTCTTCTGATACAAATGGAATAATCTTCTTTAGATCCTCTTTTTTGTCCTGTTTTATATTGTTTTTCATTTTTAAAGGTAGAAGTTTGCTCTTGACATCTTCTAACCTTATCCCTTTTTTTTAAACTTGTGTAGTAGTCCAATTTTCCAGTTCACTTAATGAGTTATTTATGTTGATATACCAGGATTTCCTTTCTGTATTTTAATTCACTGGGCTTTAGATATTTGAAGTTTCTTGGTATCTAAACAAAGTTCAGCTGCATTCGTAAACTCGAAAACAATCTTCCTTTCCCATGTGGTTTGCCATAAAAAGATTTTTGCGGCAAGCACTGGCTAATAAGCGAACGACATCCAAGGGAACTTCACACTTTTGCAATCTTTTCCTTTTTTCAATCTCTGCAAAATGTCTGTTACATAACAAATATTAGTGACTCCGAATCACTCATTTCAATACGCCTTATGAACGAGCACTACACTTCTCACAGCATAAATAGTGTAGCATAACCTCCACTAGATTCAAGACTAGAGTCAAAACACGCTTGGCACAGCCCGGTTTTCATTACACAGGTGAAGGGACTTGACGCGTGTGCATTCTTGTGACTAAATTTTTAATCTCTTACAGTGTAAACAAAACATAGCCCTCTTTATAACACTTACCACACTTTTCAATATCTAACTCAGTTAATTTTTTTTTTTTTCACTTAGCCCGGTTTTCATTTCAACTCTACAAACTGTACAAGCTCGAATTTCGTAGCATTGTGCTAGCTATTAAATAACAATAATATTCCCAACGGTTTCAAGAAACAGATAAAACTATAATTTATTGTATTGGTATTCATTTATTTATGACATGAGACCTATACTTTGCAAAATCTGTTAGTTAAATACAGAGGTTGTAGCTATTTAAGTTTAACGATAAGTAGTTCACGTTGGTCTACATGTATAGTAACAAATGTTAATAGTTTATCTTAAAAGTAATCTTGTAACTCTTAATTTGTTATTGAGTTATTATCAATAAATTTTGTAAAGAACTAATTTGAATTTGTAGTAAAATTATTTAGCGAATACTAGCATAATTAAATTAATTTATTACTGTTTACTTTGTATATAGAATATAATAAAATTAACAGTAAATACTGTTTTAATAATAATTTATTAAACATCGTAAGTCCTATAGAAACCATATTGCCTAGATGGGTATAATTTGTATAATTCATAACTCTTGCATTGGTTATATGTAACTTTGAATTCATTATTAATGCAATATCTATTTAGGTCATACTGCTTTAAAAACTAATTTAGTAATCATACGAACATACTATACTACTGTATACTATACTGTGCTATACTCATATGAAATACTAAGTTTATTAATTATTTGGTGTATTTTTAGTATATTAATTACTAAACACATGTTTATAAGTGTTTTGAGTCAATTTACAATAAATTACGTGTAGAGTATATTATTTTGTAAAAAAAGAAAAATGTTTCAAAAGTTTAAATTTTTTTAAAGTATTTTTAAGAAAAATTTATATTGTTGTATCTAATTGTTGATCTGAATGGGATTTACGAAATTAGGCCTATTAATTTCTCTTTGTATAAACTATATATTAACTATCGAAAAATTCCTACCGAGGTCGGCTAAAAAATGCCCTACGGAAAAATAAATCTAAAGTATTAATTATATAAAAAAAATAAATAATAATTCTATCATTTAATTTCATTTAAAAGAAAAGGCACTAAATTCAGCCTGGTAGATCTAAAGAAATAAATATCAAGAGAGTTTTTAAATAAAACCAAACAAACTCAAAACGTGTTCTTATAAATAAACCGATGAAATAATAATTGCAATTCCTAATATTTAGATAAAACTTACATTTACTTTCATTTAAAATAAATCACAAGAAAATCAGTTACATAGATCTCCAGGAATATGTATCAATAGCGTTTTAATCTAGAAACAAAAAAACCCCAAAAGTAACCTTATAATTGTAAGTATAGAGTACAAATTACTTTTCATTACTGTTTTAATAATAATAACAATATTTTATTTTTTTTGCATTTAAACAAAACTAAAATGGTTCCGGAAGATCTTCAGAAGTATGAAGTACAACGGTTTTAATCTAGAACAAAAAAACCCAAAAAGTAAATTTATAAGTATATCTATGAAATACAAATTACTTTTCATAACATTTTGATAATAATGACAATATTCCCTTTCATTTAAAATAAACACCACTAAAATAGATATACAGAAATAGGTATCAAATCAATTAGGTTTCATCTAAAACCAACAAAACTCAAAAATTGCCCTTATACTGATAAAATAAAAATTAAATTTCAAATTTGTTTCATGTTTATGAAAAAAAATAATAATTCGTTTGAAACAAACCACACTAAAATCGACCATGTAGAACTCCAGAAATATTTATCAATAGGGTTTTAACCAAAAAGAAATCAAAGGGCCCTTATAAATATATCGATGAAATAAAAATTTCAATCCTAAATTTGTTGTATAATAAAGACAATATTTTCTTTTATTTAATTCTAACCTCACCAACAAATACTAGGTAGATTTCCAGAAATAGGTATCAATTGGGGTTTAATCTAGAACAACAAAACTCTAAAATTACAACTATAAATATATACCTTATAAGTGTATGAAAGACTTACAAATTTGTGTTAATGAAATCTACTTTTCATGCATTTTTTATATTAAAAACAATCTTCTCTTTTATATAATAAAAAAGCAAGAAAATCATGAGGGTTTTAATCTAAAACCAAAAAAACACAAAAAGTGCATTATGAAAAAAAATTACATTTGATCATTTTTTTATAGCAATGACGTTTTATTTAATTTGAAACAAACGACAAGAAAATTGGTCTCGCAGATTTCTAGAAATATTTATAAATAAGGGTTAAACCTAAAACAAAAAACAAAACAATCTAAAAGGGTCCATATAAATATACCGATAAAATAAAAATTACGTTTCTTAATTTGTTTATAAAGACAACATTTTCATTCATTTAAATTAAACCGAACCATCGACCAGTTTGATCTCCAAAAGTAGGTATAAATATTTTTGTAAACTAAAAAAACTCGAAAAGTACCTTATAACTCTATACAGTTGAAATAAAAATGACATTTCATCATTTTTTGTATAATAATGACAACATTTTCTTTCATCTAATTCAAACTGAACCAATATCGACCAGGTAGATCTCCAGAAATATGAACAATAGCGTTTAAACCTAAAACAAAACCAACAACTAATAACAGTCAGTCGTGGGACTGCCAATGCCGTCAGAAGTGAAAACATTTTAGCTTCATATAGTCGACTTTATTTTCGGGTTATTAAGAAGTATTTTATTAAATCAATGTATTAATATTGTGATGGAGCCTTCAGTTATTGTGGAGATGCTATGGAACCTTAAATAATTATGGAGATAAGATAGATTTTTAAATGATTGCAGAGATGCGATGGAGCCTTAAATAATTGCGGATAAGCTGGAGCCTTAAATAAATGCGGGATGAGACTGTGTTTTAAATAATTGCGGAGATGCGACTCATCCTTCAATATTTGTGGAGATGCGAATGAGCCTTAAATAATTGTGGATATATCGACGGAGCCTTAAACAATCGTGGAGATCCAATATAGCTTTCAATAATTGTGGAACTGCGATGGAGCCTTAAATAATTGCGTAAATGCGTCGAAGTCTTAAATAAATGCGGAAATGCAACTGTGTCTTAATTAATGTCGGAGATGCTGTGTAGCCTTAAATGTTTGTGGAGATCCGATAGAGCCTTAAATAATTGTAGGAATGCGACTGGTTCTTTAATATTTACGGATATACTACGTAACCTTAAATAATTGCTGAGATGGGACATTTCTTAATTTGTTTATAATAATTACAGCATTTTCTGTCATTTAAAACAAACAGCACTAAAATCAGCGAGGTAGAAATTCGGAAATAAGTATCAATAGGGTTTTAAACTCAAACCAGAAAACTCAAAAAGTGCCCTTTTAAATATACTCCTGAAATAAAATTGACATTTCATAATTTTCTGATAATAATGTAAACATTTTCTGTCATTTAAAACGGCACTAAAATCGCCCCGTTACATATTCAGGAATAGGTTGGTATCAATTAGGTTCTAACCTGAAATCAAAAAACTCAAAAAATTCCCTTATTTATTACCATGAAATAAAACTGACATTTCATAATTTGTTTAAAATAATGACAACACTTTCATTCATTTAAAACAAACTTCGCTAAAGTCGGCAATTTAGATCTTAAGAAATAGGTATCAACAGGGTTTTAACCTAAAACCAAAAAAAAACCAAAAGTGCCCCTATAAATATACCCATGAAATAAAATAAAATGTTTTAATTTGTTGTGTAATTTAAAACAAACACCACTAAAATCGGCCAGGTAGATCTTCAGAAATAGGTGTCAATAGGGTCAACTATTTAATGGTTTACTGAATTATTGTATAAGATAAGATATTCATTTCATTAACTATTTCTTATTTGTGCGCGAACCCGCTGGTATTTGTTATCAACTAAATGAAAAAATTACAGACAAATTAATGTTTAGTAAGTGTACAGACCATAATGCAAAATGAGTGTAAGCTATATAATTTGTTTTGTTTGTGACAATTTTCTAACATAAATAGCTACATAATAAAGTTAGGCTTACAAAACATCTTTGTTTAGTAAAGTTAATTATTATGTTCATAAGGCTTTACCGTAACGAAGCAAGGATACACAGCTAGTGATATATATTTAAATAGTGTTTTGAAGGTATTACCTTTAACCATTTTAAATGTAGGAAAATAATGTAATGAAACCAAAATTATGAAGTATACAACTTATATTTCATTAAATAAAGAGACAACTAGATTAGGACTTAAAATTTAATTTATTACAGGAAAACAAAAATTTATTCAATTACTAAAATTATATTACACAGAAATAGGAGAATTATTACAAAAGCTAATTCATTGTTATTGTAAGCGTAAAGTTTTTGTTTATAAACTTAGATTTAGAACTTTGTAATATTTATAGGATTTGTTAATAATTTAAAGAAAATTGAAAAATAGCTTTATAAACAACATTTTATTAATTTAATTTCAGGAATAATTTATGTGCCTTTTGGAAAATGTGTTAATCACTTGAGAAACGTCTATTTTATTTTTAAAAAACAACTAAATCTACATTAATGTTTTGTCCAAGTGGCACAACCTGTAAGTGTCAATCAATTAGATTATATTTTAAGTGGATCAAATCTCCCAACAATCACTATCTTAAAATAACTTACACTAGGCCAAAGTTACGCAGATGTTGTTTACATTGGCATCTCTAGAGGCCCTTCTGTCAGTACTAAGGGGACAAGTAGCCAATTACAAAGTCCTTATCATTTTAAGTGGCGATCTCTTACAAAACACTGAGTATGACGTACCAGTAGTAAAACTTTACATATTAAATATTATGGTTTTCACAATTTACTTATTAACTATGAGTTGTGAATAGAAAATTTGTTTAGTGAATTAATTTATTTGGTCATGAATACCATACAAATATAACACACTAAAAAATTTCTCCGAAGAATTTAAAATAAAGATATACAATTTGTAAAAGGAACAGTTATCTAAATAAAGTGTATACTAAGCAGAACAAAAACTTAAGAATAACATACAACAATAAATATAGATAAAGGTTATGTGAACAATTTTGTAAATATAAAACAATTGCATACGAAATAAAGTTTTATAAAGTATGCGTTGGAACACAAACACATATCCCAAATTTAAGGTTTGTAGAAATTATATAAGTAACGAATTATTTTTTCAAATTATTTACAAAACATTTTAATTTGTAAAAGAGACTGAAATTTAAAATAGTTAAAATGTTATTATTAATTAACTACTGCTCTAAAATAACTATACATTCTGAATCTGATCTTAAAACTAAGACTATCAAACAATAGCCAATTAGATGGCTAAGGTGTTTTGGCGACAATAAGTACTTTTTTTCTAAGAACAGAACAACAGATTATTAATGTCTTTAAAATTTGTTAATCAATATGTACAAGTTGGTGCCTTTTTTAAAAGGAAATATCTTTTGTAATTTCAAGAAATTGTTTTGCTAATGCTAAATGTTCGTTTATAAAGATCATGCGACCTAGAATTAAATAAAAAATATCATATAATTTTGTAAGTTTTTGTTTTTACAGTCTCTGAGTTTTTCAGGGTTTCTTTGGGTATAGTAAGCTTAAATATGTATTTTTATATTCTTGACGTCACTTTTCCTATGCATGTAAGGTTATAAATTTATAAACACTTGTAGAGTGACAAAACATTAATGGCTTCATGTTATGGTATTATTTTAGTTTAAATTGCATGTCTACTCTAATTGAGAAGTTGAATGTACAATTCATAAGAATAAAATGTTATATAATTTAAATATATTAATTTTATTTATATATACATACAGCATATACAAAGATAAAACGAAAGAAATAAACGAATTAACTGTAATAAATATATCTATAAGGTCAACTAAATTTCCATTTGCAATAAATAGATTCTACCATGCTAGTTAGAAATATAAAACTCTATGCCTGGTAATTTGTTTTATGACCACTTTACTTTTATCAGAAATAGAAAAATTTGGGTATAAACTTCGTACAATTAAGGTGCTCTGCTTTTTCGAAGCATACAATTTATATTTTTGTAAAACGAGACCAGTTTATTATGATAGAATTGATTTTATTTTACAACCGAACATAAAACCCCTAATACATTTAAAGACCTGAAAATGTAATGAATGTTGACGCGCTATAACTTTAGGTGTTACCACGTATTCAGAGTAAAGGCATTCATTACAGAATCGACAGCACCAAATGCGTATATGTTTATTTAAAATAAGATACGGTTTCATCAGGGTTATATATGTTTTCTTTTAATCTATTTGATTAATCTTTCATTGGTATTACATATTCTATGTTAATGAACAAGTATTTAGGAAAAAGTAAGAATAGCTTACCACAACATTTTATTTTTATTTTTGTGATTGTATATTCCTATGAATATTATAAATTGGAGTAGCTCCACTACTGACTAAGTCACAGCGGCCACACTGATGCAGCGCAGAAAAGAGCAAGGCAGCAGGTAGCGCTCTTTCCCTCTCCCTCTCCATAAAATTATAAGGTATTATGAAGATATCTAAAGAATAAACGTATAAAAACATGGTTAAAATTCAAAAACTTGGACGATTTTTAACAAATTTGAAGTTTGCGGCAATTTTGTGAGCTTGCCGTTAGAGATACGGAAAAAATCAAGAAAACAATTTTGTAGAACATCAAATTTTCTAACGGCAAAATACTATTAGTTTTTCAATTCGACTTATGGTTAACCCACAAACTGACTTTGGAAAAAAGCTTACACCGAGAGAAACAGTGTGGCCGCCATTTTTATTTTATTTAAAGGGTTGAAAATGAAAATAGGAAAACCCGTATATATACATCGCTCTTCCTAGGAATAAGGAATATTCATGCAAAAATCATGACAATCGGTCAAGGCGTAATAGTGAGACAGATAGGCAGATAGACACACAGACGAAATGCCGAACAGTCGAGCTAAAACGCAGAACCTCATTTCGCTCGGTCAATAAAGTTTGTTCAATTTTATAAGTTCTATTTATATATATAACCAAATTTTAACTATAGTGAAAGTTTATATTTCTTTTATATAAAACAAGGCATAATCTTAAGGATATCCAATAATATAAGCTCTAACTAATGTTAATATCATGACAATAGCCCTGTAGCCACAGCTTAATTAACTGTCCGTTAAAGCCATTATTAGCAAGTTGTTGATATGCTAAGAATTATATTTTAGAGACTATGTTCATATACAAATACAAAATCCTTTGAACTATTTTTTCTTTAGTATATAATCTACTTTGAACTGAAAATATGTATATAATTAAGCAGAGTTAATAAAGCAGAATTTATACAAACTGAACTCTTTTTATTATCATCATTTGCTTCATTATTTAAGGAAGTTTTTTAAATGAAAATAATAATATAATGTACGCAGCTAAATAAGTTTAAAGGAACTAGCCGAAAAATTAATAATTGCTTTCTGTTTTTTACATTATACTGACTAAATCTTCAAGTATTAATATATAATGTACTTATTAAGTTCGTAACTGTTTTCTTTTTTCTTCTTTTTTTTCCTTATGGACTGGGTATATATCATATAATTATATAAATACCTTTGTTTTACTGCTCACAGTCCAATATCTCTGTAATCGGTGACGACCGTTTCGCCTATTTCATGCAGGCATTGTCAAACCGAATTTTTTGTTCTTATTGCATCCTATTTAAATGCGCGTCAACTTTAAAATAACTCTTTTGTTGTTCTGTGTATTTTGTGTTATTTTCTACCTTCTAACAGCTGTTTTAATTTTATATCACCTCTATTATTGATATATTTATTTTTGAATATTTCTCATTTAAATGCAATAAATAAACTAGCTAATGACTTGAATGTTTACGAAGCTTTTCAGTAATTTACTATTCATGGCTTATTAAGATGTACACTTTCTTATGTTAGTATGATACTAAACTAACTACTGAATTCAGACGGGATTTAGTTTAACTTCACTTATACGTTGACCTGAAATTACAACGCATTCATTGCATATCGCAGATTTTTTCGTTTAATTTATAAAGTTATTCTTTACATAATCATTATAATAAGCTAAAAGCTGTTGTCCGTTTACATCACCATTAATTTATAACGGTATTTATTGAAAAACTTATATAGGGCGTTCTCACTTCTACAGATTAAACTTATATGGGGAAATAAGTAAAGGCCATATTTGTGAAAATAATATGTAGGTATACCTACAACAAATTATATTACGATGACCGCTAATGTTTCATGAACTTCAACTTTTTTATTTTCCGACATCTAAGAGAAGAGTTTGTAACAAGTTTGTTTATTTACAATATTTTACTAATTATTAATTGTGCCTACATGATAAGAGTTCTCTATTTCGCTCCACCCCAATTATTGTAACAGCTTTTAAAATCAACAAACGCTAAGATATAATGTGTATATTTTATAAATAACAAGAGCTTAAATAACATACACATACTAAATTCAATTTAAAAAAAAAAAACAACTAAACGATTGAAACCCGGAAAAAATGCAAACATGTAAATAATATCGTAAATAAAATTTCAGGTTACGAAGAGAATATTTCATCTGAAAAAAAAACCAATACAACTCGTATATACAAATCTATTCACTGATTTGTTATGGATAGTATTCAAATTTGTAATTAAAACAAACTAAACTTTTAAATTTATTAAAAGAATATATTTAGGCTAGTAGGATAACTCAGATGTGTTGGTGATTAATGCTAACTTATTAAATATAACATTAATAAACCACTATATAAGTAAGTTTAAAAAAATTTACATTTTTATTTCTAGAACAAACTTTTATAAACAATATTTAAGCAAATCGTTTTAATGATTGATTGTAATGTTATTTTCTTAGTTTTGTATGTAGTTAAAATCGTTTTAGAATTGAAATGTATTGTGAAGACAAGTTAAGTGTCGGTAGAGTGGTTTGTCAATCGACAGAAATACGACTTTGGAAGAATAAAATGTTTTCTAACGACCTATGGTTGGAGCTGTTAGGAATAATTGCATAAGCAAAGGCTTAATATTAGAATTGGCTTTATTATTATTATTATTATTATTATTATTACTATTAGGAAGCAATGTAAAGCTTATGAAGAGGAGAACCTAAAGTAGAAGCTATTGCGAAAGATATAAAAAAGTGTCGCAATAGCTGAGACAAGCAAAATTCTAAGTTCAATAACCTGGATGGTTATATATACTCTTGATTGACTTAAAAACGGGGTTAGTCTTTTGGAGACACCACGGGGGCTGCGAAAGCTCTGCTCGTCGATAGGCTGCTCTTGGGAGACCTTTGCCTTGAAGTTACACGTTGACAAGGTGAGCAGATAGAATATATAATCATTTAATAATTCCGGTACTTAGAGTGCTCTGTCTTGGGACTTAATTAGTTGGATATGATTAGGATTAATAATATTGTAGAGTTCGATCTTTGTATGTTTAAGTTATAGTAATAAATAATTGAACTTTGATTTAGTGTGATGATATAATATATATATACATGTAGGTAAAGTTGTGATTAGAATTTTAGAGATTAAAGTAATTAAATAATACCACTGAACCACCATTGATGCTGTAGCCTAATTTATGAACCCTGGGCTTGTATAATTTCCACCCTTAGCAGAGCTAAATTTCCACATTGGGTTGTTTACTTGGGGTCAGATTCCTCTTATTGATATAACGCATTTACTGATATAAAACAGTTAATTTGTGGGTAGATTTGCATAGTGTACAGTGCTTCTACATATTTCTTGAAGTTGTTTATCCGTTTAAAAAGTAATTGCTTGTTTATAATAATACAAATAACAATAATTTATTAAGTCCTACCTTCATTGATATTATTTACATGGTTGCTTATGTTTTGTCACTTTTATCAGCTGTAACCATTTGCCAGGTTTGCGTTATGATTAAGTTCTATGTATAAGAAGATTCATAAATAAAATACACTAATTGACAAAGTATTTATAATCACACCTTTACTTCGAAAAGATTACAAGCATTAAGTAACAAATAAATAATGTTGTCACATAATAGTAAATATTTTTTTTAATGTCCATTTTATATGCACACACGCTGACATTCCTGTTTGTATCTTTATTTATTTTATTCATATTCAGACACAAATACAATTGAATACTCCAATATACACACAGTGAATTATTAATTATTTGAAGTATATAAAGAACAAATACAAATACTGTTCTTTTAAAACTTAAAGAATATAAGAACAAAATATAAGATCTTTTCAATAATTAAATGATGTTATTAGGCCTAATTGATATCTATATCCCAGACGGGCCTACTTAGCAGGACCAGTCCTACCATTTACATATTTAATACATTCTTCTCTAGATAATGGTACTTTGACAAAATCTCTTTTTTTATTGCTTTTAACATAAAAGACTTATCCGTGAAATGTAAAATATCACATGTTGTGTTAGGTTTATAAAGTGCAATAATTATAGTTTGTAACCATTGAACTACGGTCTATAATTAACAAATAATAGTTCTGCCCTGCATTTTAAAACCGTTTTACTGTTGACATATCTTCATAAATTTGGCAATAGTTTATGTTACATACTTATAGAAATACAGTTTTGTAAACCGCATTTCACTGCCGCCAGTCTGCTCTTTCGTCTGCTTTTTCTTAATGTCGATAACCCTTTATACAAAGTTGACTAATACTTCTGGGATAACACTTGCCATTCTTAGTACAAAAACTGGTATCAGACACGTAAAAAAATGTAATATGTAATACAGGCTATATTCAATCTGTAGGTATAATTAATACACAATATATCCAAATCAAATGGCATTAACAAAACTTAATTATACGTATTTCCCGGTAATTGTAACAAAACAGCAATAGTGTTTAGTTTGTTCTTATTGTGTATACAACCACACTTGTGGTGCATAACATATTAACGACCGTTGCACAGTGTTAAATAAGTCAATTTTGCTTATAAAGGTATATAGCATTCAAATTCGTGTCGGCAGCACATCGGTAGTTTGCTCTGATCAACCAAACTTTATTATTATATCAACTGTTTGCAAGCCTTCAATTTGGTCTGAAACTACATTAAAGACAAGAATATTTAACAACAACCCTCTACTCAAAGGCTCTGATGAAGAATAACTTCCCAACTTTATGTCAAGAAAAGAACGTTGCCTCCAGCTGATCGGCCTCGTCGCGTCGTGTCATGCAGACTGATAAAGAAACGTGAGCCATTGTGCAAAACGTATCTCTGTCTCTCTGCGAGGATTAATTTTAAAGACGTCCATTTATCAGATGCAAAGCAGATTATTTTATTATTGGAATATTATAAGCAATATAAAATCTGTAGTTTTGTTAGTATTTATAATTCTAAAATTGCGGGTAAGTTGATCCTAATGGTTAATTGCTTCACAAAATTAGCCTTTTATGCACAAACTAGCCTTTTATGTGAGACTGGAAAAAGGGTTGGATTTCGCCAAGTTACTCGTAACTGCTGACACATTCGATTTGTATGGCTCCTCCATCAAGTTCCCCTTTTTCTAAACACCATTATTTTGTAATAGTTCAAATTTACCTTCAAACCCCTCGTATTGCAGTATCTTTACAAGTTAATAATAATTTCTTGCAAAACCTCAGGCGAAAACGACCCCAGAACATTATCCGCGTACAGTACGATACAAATGTGACGTCTTCCAAAGAGACATCCACCCCCAAACAGCCATGAAAGTCATTAATAAAACGTAAGAACAACAAAACAGTTAAAAGAGATCCATGCCTTAAACCTTTCCCAGTTTTAAAACTTTCAGACAACTTCATCTCCCATTAGTCACCTACTAAAGTTTATATGTATAAATTTGGTAGAACTTTTAATATTCATATGAAAACCCGAGACAGATAGTTTTCCAGATAAAGTTTCTATATTTATTGTATTACATGCGGTAGAAAAATTTACAAATATTATAAAATTGTCTCTTCTTTTGAACCAACTGAACTACAATCATTAATTTAAATATATTATCTTCTGAAGAAAAACCCCTTTCGGAAATCCTTCTTCTATCTTTATAGCACCTTACTTCCTAGGTCCATCAATCAATACGTCCAAACAGTGTAAATAATTTACTGCTTTCGTCTATGAAAGAGATGCTTCTATAATTAATTAAGTTACATACTTCATTGATATCTCCTTTTTATGAGGATAAAATATTAAGTTTGTATTTTACATTACTGTGACTCCTACTTCCTGGACCATTATTGTAAAATTGTTTAATTAGATTTCCAGTTCAGTTCGCGTTCGAGACGACCCGCAAGTACTTGTGTGGAAAGCTATGTCCCATTTTAATTAATTAACGTCCCTTTAATGGTGTATATTACGTGTTTATACTTTATGTGTTATGTAGTGTTTTATGTCATGTGATCATCGTCTGAAATGTTCGTCTTCGACAATGACAGAGGTATGTGTCGAAACTAGTAAGACCCAGAAGCAGTAGAGGGGAAATTAGCAGGACCATTTGAAGGTTGGTAAATTAATTTAAAATATTTTATTATACATCCCGGTATTCAATCCGTATCAAAATGCGATTAAACATAGTAAATATTGAATCAGTATTTTTGTATCGTTTCATAGAACTCAAATGGAGATGGATTGTCTTTGCTGTGCCTTAGTACAAGTCCAATTTCTACAATGTTATTGTGTCAGACACAATACTTTAATAAGCTACTTGTTTAATGCAACTTGTTTTTTCATTTATCATTACATGAGTAACCTCAGATTACGCTATCGAATCGTTTATTTAATATATTTGTACAATGGAAATTAGCACGTTACAGTCCATTTAAAATGTCCCTGTAATATGTGTTAAAAACATTTCTGTACATTTTTAGAAAAATTTTAAAGTTAAGTTATATTGACATGAATTCAACCATAAATACATTCTGCATTTCAAATTCTGCACTTATTTTCTCTAACTCATTCACAAAACACCACATACTTCCCAAAAACTTTACTCTTCGGCTAAGACAACTGCCGTTTGGTCGTTTAAAATTGTTTGCCCAATAAATTTTCTTATAAAAAACTTAATATTTACGCAATTAATTATTTATGTTTGACTTTTTAAGGCTCCTTTCCAACCTAATTTATAATTATTTTCTAAACTAGATATTAATCATAAGGTTTGACTCTCTAAAATTGTTACATTTAATCTCTTAATATAATACATATGTTCTCTCAATGCATTTCAACAAAGCCACACATCTGAAAAAACCCCTTCTGGCAAAGATTACATTTTAAATAAACAGGCAAAACATATACATTTTACCTTAACGTCTATTGCTGTTGTTAATGAATTAACCTTATACCATTATCATTTTCCTACCAACGACCCGCTCAATCTTCTGTCTCAGTCCAAGCAGTGATTTGTCCTCAGTTCCCAAAAACTTTACTCTCCGGCTAAGACAACTGTCGTTTGGTCGTTTAAAATTGTTTGCCCAATTAATTTTCTTAGAAAAAACTTAATACTTACGCAATTAATTATTTATGTTTGACTCTTTAAAGCTCCTTTCCAATCTAATTTATAATTTTTGAAACTAGATATTAATCTTATGATTTGACTCTTTAAAATTGTTACATTTAATGTCTTAATATAATACATATTTTCTCTCAATGCATTTCAACAAAGCCACAAATCTGAAAAAAACCTTCTGGCAAAGATTAAAATTTAAATAAACAAGCAAAATATATACATTCTACCTAAATGTCTATTGCTGTTTTTAATAAATTAACCTTATACCATTATCATTTTCCTCCGACCAACGACCCGCTCACAATCTTCTGTCTCAGTCCAAGCAGTGATTTGTAATCAGTTACGTCCTCTTAACTCTGAAATCTGGAAACACGATGCAACCTCTTAATTTATTAATATTTAGTTTATCCAGTAACTGGTATTAATTTATCCGTGTTATGGTATCTTAAGAGTCGTTTCTGGCACTTAATACTGTGATATTTTAGTTATTGCGAAACTGTTCTACTTAAGTTTTTTACAATCTATTTTATGTCCGTAATTTACTAAGCAGAAAGTATTCCATTTAATAAATCACCTAAAGGCACTGCTGTAGGGCGGTCATCTTAAATGTTTATCCTTAACAGCAATGTTTAAAATTTAAAACCATTGTTTTCGTTTATTTTGTATCATAAAATAGTTTGCAAGCCTCATATTAACCCAATTAATTACTATACGCATCCGTTTTGCTTAATTTTTTTTTTAAATCACGTTAATTTGTTATGTAATTGTCATGTTTTAATTTTTGAATGATTTTCCTAACACAATAAAAGATGAAAAATTAAAAGTAAATCGCAAGCCGGATCGGCAATTTTATAAAGCATGTTTACTTTATTTCTAACCAATTATAAAAGATGTTATAACAAATTATTTATAACAAATTAAAATTAATTAATTATTTATATATTGATCTTCCTGGTTGTTTGTCTCATTTTGTATATATAAATATAGAAAATATTATTTTTTTAATTAAATTTGTACTTGGAAAAATAATAAATTTGTTTACATTAATTTTTGAAACGTTACCTACTATAGGCTAATTGAATTTTATTTTAAGACTTAGTTTTAGTTTATAACTTTTTCTTCTGAATTTATATTTGTGAAACCTTTTTAAAGATGCTTTTCTATAACAAAATACTCATGTTGAAATTACTGAAACAAACGGCTCCGAAATAACTTATCTTTCTGATTAATATAATATTACTATCAACAGCATAAGGCGACTAATAACTTAAGCAGCATAAATGTATCTTTAACATTTAAAGGGTTATATTTTAGCACATTTAAAATAAACTTAAATTTAGGAGATTAATTTATTAGACTAACAATAATTTATAACGTAAATGGTATGGTAATAGATATTAGATTCAATACAAATCTACATTAAAAACCAGTTAAGCATTTTATATACTCTTATGCATTTATTTCAACAACTTTTAATTGATCTTGTGCAGTTTTGTATATTATTCGTTTTAATAAAAAAACAATTTCAATTATATTTGTTTCGTCTGGAACTGAAATCACAACTTAGTAATGATAAATGTAGTCTATATTTCAGGAAATGTTCTGCACACATAAAACCTTTGTTTGGATTGTAAAGGATTGTAAAGTACTTATTACTATTTTTTTTTTTTATATAGTAACTTAAACAATATATATGGAACTATTTGTATAGGGCAATATTAATATTTGATCTGTTTTCCAAAGGTATCGTAAATAACTTTTATAGCTTCAAAATTGTCTAATGTTTACGACACTAAAGTATTTACCTTCTGTCATAAAATTATTAACTACTGCTGTAAAAGTAAGTAAGTGTTGACAAAAAATAAACTTAAGGGTTTGGAGTGAATTTGATTTTATAAATGATAGCCACAGAAAGGCTCTTCTTTAACTTAGAATGATTAAATTATAATGGAAATAACGCCAAGCAAGGGAAAATCGTTAACATCTACCAATAAAGTCAGATTTTAAAAGTTCAGTTCACTTCATTTTACTAATGTTAAGGTAACTTTATAATTTTCAAAAACATTTGAACCAGATTGTATATTTAAAAAATAATGTACACTATAAAAATACTAAATACTTTAATAGAATATGAAATAAATGTTAATTATTAAACAACAAATTTATTTGACTTTCAATTTGTATGGGCCAACCCAGATTTCTTGAAATAACTGCATTAATGTTTTAAAATATTAATTTTGTAAAATGTGTCTCTCTAATACTAAAAACATAATATAATATTTGAATGTGTATAATATTCTATAAATCTACAGTTTGTTAATTTTTAAAAACTTAAACTTAAATTATTATGGAATACATTTCTGTGTTGCAAACAATAAATAAATTAAATATTGATTGCAATGTGGATTTACTTCAAGCACATATTTTTTATAACTAAACAGTGAAAAGTGCTTAATTATTTTGGTTTATATGTATCCTGATGGAACAACTACATTTACAAAAAATATAATTGAAAAAAACTGAACTATACGAATCAATTATTTAACAAATTACACTTTGTTATTTAGAATCGGATGGTTTCTTTAAAAATGTGTTCTTTAACACTATAGATTATCCACTAAAAACTTTAATCAAAACATTACATCATTAACAATACACAATAATTATAAAACAATTTTCATTTGAAAAAATAATGTTTGTGTAATTAAACTTAATTACTCCACTCATTGTTGTTATTTTTCTATAATTGTATTTATATACAATATGTCAGTGGTGAATTTAAAGAATATCGTAGGCCAGTTATTAAAAAGAAGTATTAATGATTTAAAAATGAATTATACTTTTCATAGTGTATGTACCCTTTCTATATTTCATTCAATAATATTAGTTGTCACTTTGAATGTAAACATTATTAGCAGTACGTTAATTAAATACAGAATTAATATATTAGTTACTTATTGTATCCAATCTGAAGACTAGCCTAGAAACTTTTTTCGTTTTGTTAATGGTTTTAATGTTGGGCTATGTTGGTGAATGATGGCACATTATAATGTACAAGTTACTAATTAGTCTATGATATTTTATGTATATGTTTAGAACTTAAATCCTTCTTAGATATGTGTGTCACCATTTTACTTTGTTTTTAATTTAATTTATTCAATAGTACTTAGCACAAGCCAAAACGGCCTAAAAAGGATAATAAATATCATATGGTTTTGGGAATTGGTCTACGTTTTTATAACGTGCAATTGTAAAACTTACACCAAGTACTCGCGCTTTCATATTGGTATTTAGGTCTTTTTTGTGGTTTTTATACATTTTATATCTCAAAAACTAACACGTTAAAAAAACAAATATTCTATAATTAAATTGAAGATCGTCAATTTATTTACAAAACTTTCCTAAACATGTTTGATTTATCATTAATAGTAACCGGTATAATAGCTCTCATGTTGGTGTATTTACTAACAATCCTCTGATAGAACGTATTTATTCTACCCAGTTTTTCATATAGTAATTACATTTTTTTTGTTGAAGTTTCACAGTCAATAGTTTAACCTATTTACTACATATATTTCATATAATAATAATATATATATATGTATAATATATAATTTCGAAACTAATAGTTTTTCATGTTACTCTTAAGTTTGATTCTTACATTTAATAGTGTTTATGTTTATTCTTATATCTTCAAAACCTTAGGAAATTTAATTTGCTACAGTAAATTTAACTCCAGAACAAGTAGCTGCCAAACATTTTTCCTGGCAAAGTATCGAGGAATCTCAAACACAATTTCTCTAAATAAGAAGAGGTTTATTTGTTTCCATAGATCAGATATTAAAATAAAGCTATATTATGTTTCTTTCACTAAAATCGAAAGTTCAGCAAATGTTTATTCTTTCAGAACTTACCACCAGTACATTAATGTTTATGGAGACCACTTCCACCTGAACTTTGGGAATATGGAAAGATAGGTTTCCCAAAATCTTGAAAATCGGTAAAATCGTCACCTTATCTTGCCCCAAGTTAAATTTTAATCACAATGTTTTGTTCATGCACAATAGGATGTAGAGCAAAATGTCGTTGCAGGAAAATTGTAATGGATTGTAGCATCGCATGTGTTAACAGTCAGAGTGCCTGTAATAATCGATTCGCACTGAGAGCAGACTGAGGAAGAAGATGATACACTAAAATGATGATAATATCGAGTAAGTTACTAGTATATTTATCTAAATTTTTAGGTATGGCTTGCATTGGAGCATAAATTAATTATTATAATAGGTATTATTTAAAATGAGTACATAGTTAAAACTTTTATACAATTTTTAGTTTATATTGATTTTATTTCTTATTAATACCTAATAAAATTGTATCTGATTCACATTGCTATATGTTGATTCCCTCTCCGTCAAGTATCTCTTCTCCGCCATTAAATTTCTTCCTAACACTTTTAAAAGGTTCACACACTTTATAAACACAGAATTATATTTTTAAATTATATTATTTATTTTTTTAAAAATAATAGGAAAGGGACCTACAAATTTATTTTGTGTGATTTCCTTCCGTACTACTGAGGATTTTTAATATGTAATACCGAAGCATCCTCCGAACTTGTCGACCAGTTTAGAAACACACATATTTATACTTTTTAAACGTTTTATCAAATTGTACTAGATCTCAGTCTCGTATTCCGATCACTAGGATAGTTCTGCTGTATATTGCTCACCTTCTCTTGTTTTAGACGATTTTGTATACATACACGAACTATAGATTATCTCGAGAACTATTACAGTTACTTCAAAGGTGTAAATATATTTATTTTTTTTTTTTAGATCATTTTATGGTCATTAATTTGATGATATTCATTTTTTTAAACTTGCTAGATTCTAAGATATTTGAAAGAAACCAAAATCGGGACCTAAAACCAATACGATTGGACAAACTCCCCCCTTCCACCACCAGACACTGGTTACTATTGCGTACTTTTGACACAAGCATTCAACTTTAATACCTTCCTTTGTATTATGCAGAACTACATGTTTTAAAACATTTTCAAACGAAACACAATTCAATTAAACGTATTTTTGTGAGAATTGTGTACTGTATTTTCATTTTATTTTTAGAAATAATATTTCTTGCGAGTAAAGCTCGATTATGTTATTAAAACTAGGCCTATATGTTTGTGTTTTTTCAATCCCTTCATTTTCTGGACTAACAGTATTATTTAGTTTTATCTGAATATTTATTTTAAATGTTTTTAAATATTTAATTAATTATTATTTTAATAAAGTTGTAACACCTTTTATATAATGATAAAGTTTTTAACCTGCGATTATGTTCAACAAAAAAAAAAAAAAAATTTTTTATTGTAAATAGGCCGTATATCAAAATTTCTACATATATTTCAAAACATTGAAAATACTAATAGATGTCAATAACAAAAACCTTTGAACAATAAATCATAAAAAGATTTAAAAACAATTAAACATGAACGGTGAATTACTCTTTTCTTATGAAATTGTTCTTTGTTGTTTGAAAATTCAATTTAACATAGTTATGTTTCATGATGTAAAGTGCCTTTTATTGACATCAAAAGGGGAAAAGGATAACAAAATAGCAGTTTTTCATAAAAAGTTCATAGTTTACCTGGACTTTCATTACTAGTTGTTTTGCAAAGAATTTTAAAGTACCTATTTTAAAGCTATGGTAAAAATAAATGTAACATTTTATGTAACTGGTTTTGCTTTTCGATTCGTTTTATTTATGTTTAGTACTGAAATACCAAAGAATTATATAACAAAACAGTAAACGTGGTCAGTTAATTAACACATACATAGGTTGTGTTAATAACTATACAACCTAAATTGTTTTATAAAAAGAAAGTAAACAAAAATGTATCTGTTTACAATACATATAAATTATCTTACGTAGTAAAATACAATTTTGAAGAATTTTGTATCACACAAACCTATTTAAAAAATATATATTACCTTTGGCAAAGGTATGGAAGGTAACTCCATCACAACGTGAATGGAAACTGCCATAGTTTCTTAAAGACGTATACTAAACAGAAGTAAACATGTCCTTATATAATTGGCTATTAAAATACAATCATCCTGCAAAAACAGTAATTTTATATTGAGTGTGGTAAGAGCGTATACTTTTTCCGATTACTATGTTTAATTTATACGCTAAGGAAACGTATAGATTTATGAATAAAACGTGATAACATAGTTAACTATAAAACCTAAAAGTTATATAATAGTGGGATGATTAATAGATAGCATAGTTTATGTCTTTTCATTTTACTTTCTCACTATACTATAGTATAGAGCAAGTATATTGATCGCAAAAAAAATCGATGGTGAGATTTTTGTGGAAATATCCGTTTTGAGACCCCCTGAGTCCAAAAAAGTGTTTTTTACAAAATTTCTGTATGTATACAAAGCTAGAACGAAAACTATTCGATTGATTTGAAACTAATTTTTGGGGGCTTTTTGGCCATAAAAGAGGTTGTTTTTTTAAATTTTTCAAAACCTTTTTTCGTACATCTATACAGGCCTAATTGACGTGTTTTGTGCAAATTTGTTCGAAATCGATCGTATAGTTTTATCTCTAGCTAATAATAATAATATTTATTAGTTAATCTCCTAGTTTAAAATCACCTCTCCTATCCCTCCTACGATAATGAAGTCACTGTGAATCTGTTTAAATATTGTTGTGAGAAAGTGTGTGCCAGTTTCTGGTACCGTTTATTACATTTGTTTTATGGGGTTTTGTTTTGAACCTTAAATTAGGTTTGCAATAATATAGTTATTTTATGAGATAGGTAATATTTGAATTAATAATATATTATAAAGGGATTATATATATATAACAAACATTAACTTATAAATGCAACTTGGTAGTAACAGATACAGAACTATTATTACTTTACACGTTCACTGCTACGCAAATTTAGTATTTCCTATGCTAGGAGCTGACCTTTTTTTATATTTATAGTCGATCTTATCTTATTAAACGAGCAATTCGTATATTTTTATTTGTTTATACAATTATATATTTATTTCGGGGATCTCGCTAACGGCTCTAACGATGTTGATGAAAATTTGCATATACGAGTTTTTTGATGTCAGGAATCGAATGCGCTAGGTCTTATGTCTTCAAAAAAATAGAAAACATTTTATAATTCGAAAGTTTTGCTTTCTTCTGATTGACAAACCTTTTAGCTAATACTGAATTATTGTATTCACTTGTTTAACTATATAAAACTATATTAATATTAGGGATGTGAACAATATGAGCTTGTTCCAATAATACTAAAATATTTATATTAAAAAACTTAATTTTATAATTTTATTTTAAATAATTTTTTGATCTTTCATAAACTTTGTAACTACACAAATTTAAACATCAAGTCTAATAACTTAAACAAAGCCGTTGTATATTTAATGAAACGACTTTTAAAAGTTGTATAGTTTTCTATAATTAACTTACTAGGTCTCATTCCACCAACGTTTCTTCAGCCACATTATTTTGCTTATATCCTCGGATCTCTTTTCATTTGTACAATATAACTTGTTTTATGACTTCGATGTAAATGATAAGTTCCAAACTCTGTTCCTTCACAGATATTGTTCTCTTTCTCTAAACTTATAATATTAGTATTGAGATTGGTTCAAAGAAATTACAATATTGGCTTGTTAAGCTTAATTCAATGTTATAAATAGTCTTTCAGTATGCACGTATATAAATTGTATAATTACATAATACGCTCAAATTACATACGATTGATGACTTGTAGTTTATCCATGCTTCTATAATGATGAAAAGCATGGAAGGTTATCCATGGAAGGTTATAAATGAAAATAAGGACTATTTTGATCTTGTTCTTGTTCTTTTATGTTAAGGAGAAAAATACTTTATATATATAAAGGTGTATTTAATTGAAATATATGTTTATAGTTTAGATTTTAGCTTTTTCATATATACATATATTGAAGCAAGCATCAGTACCAATACTACCTACTGCTGTAATATTTGAAATTTCCTATACTCTGACTAAAAATAATGCTGTGAAGAATAACATGTTAAATTGAAGTAGTAAAACAGAGTTATGTCCTTCTATCTTCTTTGTCGTTGATACTACCAATATTTGATATGATTTTAATATTATAATCTATCTAATAAATAAAATACAACGTCACCCTTAGTGTGTCTGTAGGTTATGTTATATACCAGTATCCGATTATCATGCACTTTTTTCAAATGTTAGTACAAATGGAGAGGGTTTATTCTAAGTTTGATCAAAATCGGTTTAATACTTTATAAATTTTATCAATAAATTACAACGTTTAGGGCAGGTTTTCATAATCCTTTTGATTAATAACTAATAAGGAGCAGGGTTTGGTAAGAAATTTCACTAATATTAAATATTTTCTTATATCAAGACATATTGAAAATTGCTTTTTCTTTATTTACTTCAAGAAGCTAGTTTCCTATTTAGTTTAATTAAAATCCTAATCATCTTAATGGCAGCGAGCTGTTTACATTTAAGGAATTGCCTTATAACTAGAACACATACTTACTTCTTGTCGTATAGGCAATCAACATAGCCTATATTTGCCAGTTAATGATTAGAGATTAGGTTTCCGCTATACAACTTAAATTATACTATTTTATCTTCATTCCATAAATAACTACAAACACGCAATAAAAAGTGGTTTATTTATTACAATTACACAATAGGTAACCATTAAAAAGTTGATTAACGGAACAAAGATTTGTATTAAAAAAATAAGACAGAGTAAGTATAGGTGCTATAAATACATACATGTAGTTAGCTTTAACTTTCAACCACTGATCAACTTGAGCAAAAGACAAGCCTCTTTTCTTAAAATGTCAGCCATCGTAAATCTTCAGGAAACCGATCATTTTTCTATTGTATGATTGCTTAATTTGTATATTGGTTGAATTATACTTAAATATAAGTATTAATAATATCTTCTCGTTTGAATATAGTAAACTGATTTGAATAATATCAGTTTATAGAGATTTACAAGAGTAAGTGATGTTTTTATATATGCAATTTTTAAATACCGTGTTAAATAAAAATACACCTTTAATTTTACAATAAAATAAGAAAAGTTGTATAAAATTGACTTAAAGGCTTAAATTTAAAATAGGCTTTTTAAAGAAATTATTTTATAATTTACCTTAGTTTAAAAAATTATAGTCAACAATATGATTAGACATGACAATATTTACTATAGGCATATACAATACCGTTATTATATGTCTTATGGGAACTAAGCCTATTGATGTAACTTAAACTTTGTTATTTTTTAACACCTGAAAAGTAAAATTGTTTTTATTTTATTTTTTTTTTTTACCAAAGCAGTTCAGCATTGTTATACTTCTTACAATTATTTTATTTTTTGACAAAATAAATGAGTTGTTAAAACCATTTATTTGTAACACGTACTCGTACAAAAATATAGCTTTACTATAAGCCAAGCTTTTTAATTGATCAGTTATTAAAAAGTAGACGTAATATACACAATTTTGGAATGGATATTTTAATTTGTGTTACTTTATATTTATATGTCAACTGGAAGCTGGAAGAATATCAACTAAAGTTTATTGTTAGCTAATAATATTTTTGTTTATTTAAAATGCAAACATTATTAAAATATATTTTTCAGTTACTAATAATAGTCAGTTTTATATTAGAATTTGTTATAACTTAGTTTTTCAAATACGTATGAAAGTAAAACTTGATTGATTTTGCAACTATACACAAGTATAATAAATTAAAACTGTATTCTTTAAATTAAGTTAAAATTTAATTAAATGTATTTACTAAATCTTTAAAAACAACTCCAATATATATTTGTTGTAAAAAGAATTGGGTTGTAAAATAGAGACAATTGGGAAAAGTATGAAATTACTAACAATTTAAAAACTTTTGTCTTACATGAGCATTTAATTTTCTACGATTATATGAACTTTTAATTTTAAAACAATATAAGATGCAATACAAAAAACGAGCAAACAAAGAAAAACTTACAAATGGCTACATTGAAAACTAGTAAAATCATAACGTTTTTCGTTTGCAGTATGAAAACATATAAGTGCTAACTTTGGAAATAATTTTTAGTGAAACCCTTTGTTTCTTCGTTTGCAATAGAATATTGTAGGCTCAACTTAAAATTATTAATTTCAAATGTTGTTAATTTGAAATTACTTTTCTAAAAACATAAAAAATTGTGTACTTTGAATATAATAAAATGTAACAGACCTCAATGGCTACTGAGCAAATTAAAATTAGGTATATGGCATTTGATTAAAACTGATCTTGTTTATTGTTTGAGATAAATAAAGAAAAAAGTACGAAATAAACACAAACAACTTGAATTCTGATTAGTATAATCATAATATCAACTGTTTCTTTTGAATTGGTACTTTCTCTAAATTTAAATGATTTTATGTACAATGAGATTTCAGATTTAGATTCTGCCTCTGTTCAAAATTTAGTGGAAAAATAAATTTTACCGTCCAAATTTTGTATGGTTTTAATTGTCGAGGTTTCAATCAATACCTATGTCCAAATAGAAAGTCATATCTGTTGTTTTAGATTAATTGTTTTATTCAGAATTACACATTTTCATACAGTACTATTTTACATCAAAGATTTTATATCGACTACAGTTCTCAATTGAATTACAACGTTTCATAATGCGTTATAGAGGTTTCAAAACTGATTTACTGTTACATCAGTAGAAAATAATTAAATATACCAAGCTTTTGAACATGCTTTCCACTATCATATATTGAATTTGAAGAAATTGATGCAATTTTATTACTTAAGGAATTACTGAATGTTTGAAACCTGTACTGTTTACTATACACAATTGTATGTTATCTCATGTTTTTAAAAAATATATAAACAAAGCTTGAAGAGGTTAAAACAAGTAACACAAACTAAACTTAGAATAAATAAACTCTACATAAACTGGAGACGCTTGTCTCCCATTTTATTGCAGAACATTTGAAGCGGTAGTCTACAGCTGCCCACCTCATTTTACATAAATTTGATAGAAGAAGCTAAACATTCTCGAAACACTATGATGTAACTCATTACACCTTTCAAGTTAAAGTAATTTATATAACAGTTTTATGAGTTTGAATAACGTGATATATTTTTATAAACTTTTTAAGTCAAATATAAAAAACTTGTTCTTATACATAAACGTTGCACCACGATTTTTTAAATACTGTATTCACCATTGTTTTTTGTTTTTTAACAATAACCCTTCCCCCCGGATTCATAAGTAATTTATTTTTTTCACTCTCCCGGTTTCCGTAGTATGCATCCGGGGGAAAGGGTTAACGAGCTCCATATGGAACGATTTGTACTAACAAAATAAAACCTTTTATGATCTGATGATGGGCTCACGAAGCCAGAAACTGCTGTATAATCCTTGATATCAACAGTGGATTAGTTGACGTTCAAGAAAAGGTAATATAAATGTATTTATAATAATTAATATTCATTTTATTTCGGTATACAAGTCAACGTACAATTAAAGATTACTTACTTTTGTACTTGTCCGTCACGTGACTTCTTTCTTTTCATATGACGCATTTCGGAGATTTACTCCATCTTCAGACACGTAGTCACT
>JAGFPH010002894.1:10711-37968 GCA_018207615.1 Philaenus spumarius | reverse complement strand
TATGACGCATTTCGGAGATTTACTCCATCTTCAGACACGTAGTCACTTTTACGTTGGTGTTAGAGTGACATGTAAGAGTGACTACGTGTCTGAAGATGGAGTAAATCTCCGAAACGCGTCATATGAGAAGAAAGAAGTCACGTGATGGACAAATAAAAAAGTAAGTAAACTTTAATAATTATAATCCTAGTTTTTTTATTTGGATATAGTGATAACAGCCATGTTAGTTCTTTTTAACTAATATAGCAACCAATATTATAATTAACTAGCTGGCCCGATCCGGCTTTGCACGGATAGACAAATCAAAGTTAAATGTGTATTAACAAAAATATATTATATCAATAAATTTATTACACTATGTATTTCGTATGGGGATTTTTAGTGACTTTGATCCCCCAAACCTCAACTAAAATTTCGATTTTTTTTTAACTCTTTGTTAGCGAGCACCTAGTGCCCTAGAGGAAGCTACATAATAAATTTCATTCCAATCCGTTTGGTGTTTCTTTTTAGTAACTTTGACCCCCAAATCCCCCTAAAATTTCGAATTTTTTAAAAAAATTTCTTAGCGAGAACCTAGGGCCCTAGAGGAAGCTACATACCAAATTTCATTCCAATCCGTTTGATGGTTTTTTGAAGTAACTTGGACCCCCAAACCTCCCCTAAAATTTCGAGTTTTTTGAAAAACTTTCTTAGCGAGCATCTATGGCCCTAGGGGAAGTTACATACCAAATTTCATTCCAATCCGTTCCATGGTTTTAGAGAAATCGTGATTTTGTAACTTTGATCGCCCAAACCCCCCTAAAATTTCTAATTTTTTAAAACCCTTTCTTAGCTAGCATCTATTGCCCTAGAGGAAGCTACATACCAAATTTCATTCCAATCCGTTAGGTAGGTTTGGATAAATCGTGATTTTAACTTTGACCCCCAAAATCCCCCCCTAAAATTTCGAATTTTCGGAAACCCTTTCTTAGTGCGCGTCTAAAGCCTATAAAGAGTATTAGTGCCAAGTTTCATGTTTGTAGGCCTCGTGGTTTTGGGGAAACTGTGATGAGTCAATGAGTCAATGGTATTTGGCTTTTATAAGTATAGATAAGTTGAACAAACTTTAAATGTTATTAACATTATAGCTTTGACGTTATACTAGTATTAATTAGTTTTAAGGGAAGGCAATGAGGTTTAAATGAAATATATCAACGATGCTGAGTCTTGAATTCTTTCCAAGACAATACATGTGCTGAATGAAATAATGTCATAAAGCTGTATTGCTCCCCAATGAAACATAAAAACCACAAGTATGAGTGTCAGCGAAAATAAAGTTATTTTTTATTGCTTTTTTCCTCCTAGCTGATAGTATAAAAATGTGGACACTTTACCAGCTGCAAATTATACACACTGCATTCTTATTTATCTTAGTTAAATCTATTCTTACTATTTCACAAATTCACTTTATCAAATTCAAGAGCAGATGATGACGAACTTGTGACTAATATGCAGTTTTAATTTAAAGTGTTTAGTATATATTAATTTTCTCAAAGAATACCGATGTTATTTCATAACCAACAAATATGGACTATCTACTAAGGTAAAACTAAACTAATTACTTTCCAAATACATTACGATCAATTTTATTAGGTGAAAGAAAATGAATCATGTAACTCTAGTAAATGTAACCGTTATAAAGAACGTGAATGACTTTAGCTTACTTCTAACGAAAAATTTAACATACGACTTATAATAAAAGTCGTATTAAAGTATAAAGTCAGATAGGAATAAAAATCCAAATGAGAAACTCCCTAACTTGGACTCAATCAATCGGATATATATATGTATCTGCTCAACATTACTAAAATATATAAAAACATATTTTTGATATCTTTATAATTATTGTTATTTCTTCCCACTAAGATTTTGCTAGTATTTAATTGCAGAGAAACAGCTAGTAGGTCAAATGCAAGAAATATATTTTTTAGCCATGTAGACACTCCCACGACTGAATACTTCGACTTGAATCGTCGACTTTAAATTCAACTTGCTTAACAACTTTCAATTCAACTTTCGTTAAAGAGATGCTGTTTTTGAAATGTGTTTATTGAATGTTTCTCTATGTCTATATATTATACTAGAAGTTAGAATTCCATAAAATTTTCACGACTGTTAGATAGATAACATTGAAAAGGCATGTTATATGTTCGGCTTATTTACTTAAAAGTATTTGAAAGACGACACGTCGTTCGGTTTGGAATAGAATTATCTTAAGAAAAGAAATATTCTAAATTTACGTTAATTGTAAGTTGAAGAAATAATTTTTTTAAATCTTAAGCTAATGAAACATGAAAACTTTCTAAATCTGATAGAAATAATAGAACGAAATAAAACGCTCTACTCAGAGAAGTTATACTGGCTAAAATAAAAATATTAATATCAATTACTAGCTAAAAAGATTTAATCTTACCAGCTACAGAAGCTTTATTTACGTCTTTGATGATTCCATGCAACGTCTCCAAGTAATAATCTCAACTGCTTAATGTTCTGCTTGCTGTAGTAAAAGAACTAAATAATTAGAAGAATTTAGAAGATATAAAAGCAATGTTTATAGCAATGAAATGCTATGTTTTAAAGATCTGCACTCTTTTTTACTAGACATTCACTTAAGCTTGATATTAATAAAACAGAGCAGCTTCTCTGTAAACAAGTTTGAAACCAATCAGAAAAATGATCCAGTAAAATTCCTAGGTATACTTCTGGATAATAGGTTAAATTGGGATCATGACACAAACTATTTGTGTTCTAAACTAACTATCAAGGGTAAACTTTTTATTTCAAAAACTCAAAACGTGTCTGGGTAAGAAATCTTTATTAATGGCTAATAAACATTGTTTTTATTTCCACTTAGTTATGGTTTAATACTGTGGGGCAATTCTTATAATGCAAAAAGAGTTTTCTGCGGCAAAATAGAGTTTTGAGCAGAATGTTAGGACTTGGTAAATTTACTTTACGTAAAAAGCATTTCATTGATTTGAATATATTAACACTTCCAAGCATGTACATTTTGCAAGGTTTATTGAATTTTACAGATAAGCTAAGTCACTTTGATGCTTATTGTGTAGTCCACTCATATAATACAAGAAATAGAAATAATATACATGTTCACGTGTCAGGCTTACAAAATCACAAGCTCCCTTTAATCAAAGTGGAATAAAAATGTTCTATATGTTGCCAGATAATGTCCGATATCTACCAGGGAAAAAGTTTAAACTGCTTAAAGCAAAAGCTTTGTATATTGTGACAGAATTTTATGACTACCTAAATTTAAATTTCTCTAAATGGTTGATGCTCTTTAATTGTATGTCCTCTTATTGCATATATATTTGTCTATTTTACCATAATATATAACTTTTATTGAACGTATTATGTCTATGTTTAAAAATTGACAATATATAATGGGGTTGATTGTAAAATTGTTTAATTATGGAAAATAAATACAAATTCAAATGTGTGTGTGTGTGGAAATCATAGTTTTTATTGGTTTACATATAAAAATTATCATATTAAAAATTATAAGATTTTTTTTATAACTACTATATTATGAGAGAGGAATTCTCACTTTCATAATAGATACCCATATCTCAGGAAATTAAAATAGAATAATAATGATGAAATCACTGCAATAAGGCTAGTAGTTGGCTTAATTTTTTTTTTATTTTCACTCGTTTGCACTCAAAAAATAGGTACAGTATATGGTGTATTTATAAATATGGTTCTTGATAAAACTTAAAAATAAAGCATTAAATTAATAGCGTATGAAACTATAATTCTTATTGTACAATTCACAATAAAACCACAAAATTCAGCTTTATTGCTACACAATATTATGTTCCATTGTTAGGCATCAATTTCCAAATAGTTGTCATTCTGGTACTGAGATTAGTTATAAATATGTATGTGTTTGTACTGTACACTAATAAACAATATTTTGTAACACTGATTTTAGTGTGTACATATTATAATTTCATCAAATATATTATTAATTTTTATATAGTTAAATATTTTAATAGTAAACACATTGCTTGTAGTAGATGGTTGCCTTTTTCGATATAGAACCAGAGGACTTTCAATAATTCCTTCAGATTCTTTTGTTTCTCGACTTGTTGAAGCGTCTATAATAAAAGCCAACATATCATACGAAAACCAGGAAGAAATATAGCTTTTAGTAAATCTTTTATCATCAAAATTTGCTCACTTTTATTTGAAAAGTATGACATTAAACATTTAATATTTAGTTTTACAGTTAACATGTTAATAAATAACTAATGAGCTTGACTTGTGAAAAAGTAAGTTCGATAAAATAAAACGTGAACACAAAATCTCACAATAAATACTTTTACTAACCTTAAACGCGTTTCAACGACAATGTCGCCATCCTCAGTGGTGCACGGGATACAGTAACCAAACTATAACTCAAAGGTCCATAATGTGCTCTAGACTTGCAAAGAGAAGGGATTTAAAAAGTACTAATTGTTACTTTTAAATGGAATAAAAAATAAAAAAGACAAAATCACAGTTTGTATTACTGTATTTAATTTATAAGAACAAAAACAAGTCATTCAGAGCCGAAATTAAACACACTCATTAGTTTTACTCCCTACAATCTAAATACATACGCATTTTGTTAGAACAATTTATTTTTGGAAGCTAAAAGTTTAAAAAAAACAATAAACTTAAAACAAGTACACAAACTTAAATTACGGCCAAACATGATGCTCCTCTGCCAAGCTTGTGAATAATGCTAACATCACATTGGCTGCCTTTCCTTTTGTAGATTCTAATGGTTTGTTACCTAATAATAACCTAATAATATTAGGCTGTTGTCTAATAATATTGCCTCTAATAACATCTACTTACTACTTTCCAAAGTTGATTACCAACATAGCTCATTTTTGCCCAGTTGAAAAACTTTGCCAACTTTACAAAATTTTAGAGTTTTAAAAACAATTATTTTATTAGCGTATAATTTAGAATAAATAAAGTTATCTAAAATTGATTCGAAGAGTTGATTTTATTCTTACCAATATCGTGATAAAAAAAACAAAGTAGCTTAATTTTTTGTTAATTTTTGTATTCCTTAGGCCGCACATAAATATATTTCCATATGCTTATTTATATTAATTTATTAGATCTAGAAAATAAAAGTGCCAGAATAGTAGAGAGTAAACTAAATTGGTTTTAACAACTAACTTAACATTAGCTTGTATTGTTATGTAAGTCAAATGGTTACGCTAGACCAAACAAATATGTTATGCCCACAAATTTTAATGCTGGAGAAATATAAATATTTCGTCTCAGAGATAAATTAAATATAATATTTATATTATATTTATTATAATATTTAAAAATTATACTATATATATTTAATGAGTGTTTTGGCATTAAATCTAATTTGATAACGCTGATAATATATTTATTTTTTCAGGTCTATCCACAATTTCTTTAATCGTTAGTATTAAGTTGTTCTACAAGAATTTAAAATTGCCACAAAACATTAAATTTCAAACATGAAATCACATGTTTTTCAACGATTTATAAATTATTTTATCTACAAATGATACAGCAAATTATATTGGAATGTAGTAATCCTACAAAAATAAAATTTTCGCAACGCGCAATATCCAATGCAATTTACTATTGCATGAAAGGCATAATGTACAGATATAGGCTACTTCTGTTATTTTTAATGTTTCATATAAAAAATATCTGACATCTACTTTCTTGAATTTGAAATTCTGATACACTATATTAAACACATTCAGATTTTAACCCTAGCTGAAATTTTATTCAGATGGTGAGTTTTCTACCTCTGAATAAAACAAGACCTTCATTAATTGTTCAAAATACTGCCGACGTTTTTCATCGTTATTTTTGTAACTTCCTTGAATATTTATATATATTCATTTATTTTTTAATGTTTAATACAAACGAAAATATGTTTCCTGTAAATATTTATAACACTCGTTTTGTATAAGAACAAATTACTCTTTAATTGTATTTTAATTTAACTTGTTAACTTATTAGATTTTACTTTTGGAACTATTGCCATGAAACATAATTTACCTCTTGTTATAACTACATGTCACCTCATAAAGTTTGTTCTGTTTAGTATTTTTTGTTGTTGTTATTTTTTGTTGTATAAATAAAATAATAACATTTAGGACGTGGTATACCTTTCTTATATTAAGAAACGAGCTAATACTGAAGTCTTGCGCAATACTAAAGTTAATATTTAATTTATTTAAAGTAAAAAGTCTTTTTATAAGCAGGCCTAAGGTAGTTTTTAATGTATCACACTACATTGACTGACATTATTTTGTATTGTACTACTTGTAACTATTTCTGTGTTATAGCTATAAACTTTTTTTTTAATAAAGCTTTATTGTAACTTTGTTTCTTATATTGTGAAACTTCAGAAAATAAGCAAGGAATACTGCAACTGAAGAAATATTAGTACTCTTTTTAATAACTGACATTAATTACTAATTTTGTCGAAAAATATGTCTTAATTTAAGGATTTTAATTTCTTTAGGTTAAACAATTTATTCGTAGGAATCATGTAATACTGCTGCGTGTTGTTATTCAAGTCAAATGCAATTCAACCAAGAAAACAATCATCTGGTAAAATAATAGTAGTTAAAGTAACTTGTCTCAATTATTTTATCAGCTGATTTTAACAGTTAAATCCAAGTAACGGATCATTTTTGTCACATAATAAAGTGGAATGAAGTTAATAGCATCACACACGATTTTAACTGAATATGGAAATAATAAAATGTTTACATCAATAAGAAGAGATGTGGAAACTTTCGGTCTATAACAGCATAACATAACCAGTTCAGACCACCTATTTACAAATAAAACAGTTAAAAATTACAAGTTGAAATTTTACTTTTCAGTTCATTGAACATTTCATGCTTTCGTTTTTAATTCTTGTTCTTAATGTTAACTGTGTTATTTTCAAATTTTAACATATAATATACTCGTTAACCATATATACAACTGATAAAAATGTTTACGATTGTAATATTTCCAGACATTAACTAATAATTCTACACTATTGTTACTTAATTGTGTATACCTTATTTTATTTGTACTATTCCTTCAATACATATGAACCTTTTTGATCTCTGATACATCTGTTATAAAGCCGAAAGTAGAAGCAATACAATGACTAAATATCAATATTGATGTGTACTCATTCGAAGTAGAAGCAATGACTACGTATTGATACGTCAATAAACTTAGAACAGCTGAATTAACTAGCAATAAAACTTATGTAACACAATATTATATTTCCAAGATATTTGAAGTATATGATTAAAAAACGACACTAATAATGAAACTACAAACAATACAAGTTAAATTGTTATAAATATGTCTCTTTTAATACAAGGTAGTAATTTAAATTCTAATTAGTTTTTATGATGCGTTGTATCACGACAAATAACTGTAATTATTTGCATACGTTATTTTCATTTAAATTTGTCTAATTTATTGTTGTTTATCAAATAATTGTGGTTATATATTAAGTATTGCAGAATGTAAAGTTATGTAAATTTTATGCAAAAAGCATCGTCGCGTCGTTCTACCGTCACTTATACTATACAAACTTGGATAGCCTTCATTGAGATTGAAACCGGTGGCTTCAAATGACGGAGTCTGTGCAATAACTTCTCAGCTATGCTTAAAATAAAGCCATACAAAGTTCTAAAGAAGGTTATTTACTAAATAAACTAAAACATGCAACATATTTTATAACTCTGATTCCAGTCAATGAAAGTTAGGTGTTTTAAAGAAGTTATTTTAGTAGATTAAAGATACAATTAATTTTAAAAGAAGAAGTAGTTTAAAGCTTAAAGATATACGACTAAACTTGCCGAAATTTGTGTATTTGTCTCTACCTACAAACATTGTCTTCTTACTATGTACACAAACTTAACTACATAAACACATTATAACCTTCAAAGATAGTAAATTGTATAGTTGCTTAAACTCTAGTACCTAATACATTTTTGTACTTATTGTTTATAAAAAGACATTTTAGTGTAATCGATTTGTTTATTAGTTTCCGATGTACAAAAAAAAATTTGTTACTATCGTATCTCAGTCTTATGTTTTTATACCTACATCCTATCAATTATCAATAATGAAATCCTGGATATCTTGTTATTTCAAGGCGGCACAGAAACTGAAAACACGCATAATACATATAACGAACTAGGTAAAAACGGTGTCTGATATCAAAACCTTATAAAATAAGAGCAATTAAAAAGAGCTGAATAAGAGCAATCCCTTTCCAGTCAAAATAAGTCAATAGTTAATGTATTTACAATAAATTACATTTTTATAAACAATTTAAAAAATGTTAATGAATGCATATTTATATATATATATGGGTAATGTTAAATTTATTATAATATGATTAAAATCGTTTGGCATATATTATTGATAAATAATTAGTGTGTTACATTTACTGGTAGATGAGTTGTATTTAAAATATAAAGTGTATTCATTTTAATTATTTATATATCATAATGACGTTAAACAGCAAGACAATTTACAAACAGAAAACAAACGCATTACAACAACATAAACCACGTTTTAAAATTATTATTCAACTTTATAGCACGTCACTCAGATGTGAATACCACAAAAACTTTTAGTTTTTAAATACTAATAATACAGAATATATTTTTTTATTTAAAGTCGTATTAGATAACTGCTAGATATTTCCAATTACTCTGTTGTAATACCGGTACGCATTTGTTAATAAATTCAAAATAGTGTATTATATCTTTCTGAATAAATTTTTGTTGGCTTTTGAAATACGCAATAACAGACAGGATCATTAAAAAGAACTATATAAGACTCCCACTGTTACCAATTAAAAATGCACGCTTTCTTCCCGGGGATAATTAACAACCCCCAATCCTTTTATAACCAGATGAAATTAACATTTTACATAGGACTAAATACAACCTCCCACAGAATGCCTAACCTGTAATAAAAATAATTCCCTATACAGAAAAACCAAAAGCAACACGAATAATGGTTATCAGAAAAATGTAACAGATTATGAAGAAAAAATGGTACGATATGCATATTGAAAATGGAATAAAATACAAATTCTTTTTAGATAATTTCGTTGAAAAAATAAGTCTTGATGTGTGATGTGAAAACAAATCATACATGCTAAATTACAACATAAAGAGATAATAAAATCTAAATAACACAATACTCATTTATAAAACGTTGAGCAAACAGTAAACCAACAATAAAAAATCCATTGATTTGACCATCATAAACTAAAGGGTATTTCCACTCGTTATATGCATTACTCGGATAAACCAAAAGTAAGTTTTCTACAAGATTTCTGTAGCATTTCCCGAGAGCTTAAAAATTGTAACAAAAATCAACCTTTTCCGATCACATAATCAATCTGAACCACACCATCTGACGAAAATATGGTACCTTAATATCTGCAAAAAAGACGCAAAATGGGCATTCTCAAACAATTCAAAATCATCAAAGCATTAAAATATACTCCATAAAACGTTCTAAATGAGAAACTGAAATTCAATTCGCACCCCAAACTTAGTATTACTACGTAAGTAAATAGTAAGGAGAGGGTAGACCTAAGGCTGGGGCACACGGTCCGGTTTCTTGGGATCAAGTTGTTGCGGACACACGGTCCTGGCAAAACGCACTCCCACCCTTAGAACACTGCCTGTAATATTATTCAGTTCAGGACTTTACACTTAGTAGGAACATACAAATTTGTGTTTTCAAAATAAGAATTTGAAATTGATATATATTTGTATACAGTTCTATTTAGAACTAAATTACAAAACTATTGTACATTTTCAAAAAAAATTTTACTAATTTTTATGTAGGCCTAAAGTTGAACTTTTTTCTTTCATTACTTGAACATTTTTTGTTTCTTGAGCTAATAAATTTGTAAAATAGTTAATCAATTATTTACTGGCACATATGAATTCTTTGATCCTTTCTCTACAATAAAGCTCGGTACACTTTTTGATTGGATTATAATTACTATATTTGGCGAATTTTTGAAAATATGCTTGCAATACGCACCGAAATGGTTTGGCACATCAAATTATTAACATCCACAATTGTAGGGTTATAAATATCTATTTTTCATTTTTAGTTTATATTTTTGAAAATTATTATTAATTATATGATTCAAAATCACTATGCATTGCAATATTTAACCTAAGCAATGGTAGACTATGCGCAATTTCGCATTTAGGTTGGGTGGAAACTTTGTTGATAGCAGTAAAGTTACTGGCCTGTTTATTTAAATGTTATAATAGTGCATCAATGTTTTCTATTATATATGATATTATTATTTATACTTGCCTTAGCAATCCTTTTAGAAGTCTTTATATCGTGTACAGCTGTTTCACACTTTTATTTTCAGTCATCATCAGAAGGAATACACAAAAAACACTTCTCAAAATTACACTTATAAACAGATATTAACATGGTATTTAACACATAAATAAATAAAAACATAATAAATAAAAACACAAAACGACACTTGGTAAAATTTTAAAACACCTGTTAAATTTATTTAAGTCACAGTATGCGACTGAAATCAAGTCTATCATATCACACTTTATGTCTATCTATTTTGTGTTTTTATATTTTATTTTTTTATTTATTTTTGTGTTAAATATCATATTCATCTCTGTTTATAAATGTAATTATTGTGAGAAGTGTTTTTTATGTATTCGTTCTGATGATGCCTGAAAATTAAGAGGTGAAACAACTGTAAACGATATAAAGACTTCTAAAAGGATTGCTAAAGCAAGTATAAATAATAATATAATATATAATAGAAATGGGATATGGCTACAATTACAATAGTGATTTTTATATTGTATTTATACATATATTGTTTATACATATATCAAAATTTCATCTAAATGGAATAAATGTTTTTAGAGAAAATAGATTTTTACTGACGATATGTTCAGTATAATTTTAAATAACCAATATATTTCTAATCTCAGTTAATTTATATTTTTTTAACGATCATTATCACAATCACTGTCACTAGGAATGTCTACAAACATGTGCATGAATGTGGTGGGTTTCCATGTACATTTTCAATTATTTTATCCATATTAAATATGTTTTTGTTGACAAAACACAACAAGAAGCAATGCAAAGGACCCGAATAACCAGACTGTCTGAACGCAAACTAGAAAATGCACGTGTTATTTATCTCCTTGCCGTTTCTCCGGATCCTGCAGTGCGGCAACACCATCCGTTGGAAATCGTTGCCGTTTTCGACGGACTGTTTGAACGCGCCAATTTAAAACCTTGTGCTGTCGTCATCCCGACTTTCGGGACCCGAGAAACCGGACAGTGTGGCCCCAGCCATATATAGTTAAGACATAACGGACTGTGCTGAAGGCTTAGGCTACGGTTACACTGGAGCCGATTTTCGACTCGGGCGTGCACGGGCGACAACGGACATAAAAACAAAATATACGTGGTCAATGTGATTCCGTTTGAAGTGGTTATACTAGGACCGCCCACTCGGCCGTACACTACCGAACTCTGGCGACCTAGTTTCACCGACCAACAAATTTTGTTTTATTCGCCAGAGTTCCGCCGATTCGTATAATCAAGTCGAGGTATTTGTAATAGTTCTAGTTTCATTTAATTAATATTCTTAGATAATTTATAAACAATGCAAATTAAATTAGGCAGTAAAAACATTTCTCGTAGAATATTAAAATAAAAAATAAATTGTGTTCGTCTCGTAATATTGTAAATGTTTGATAAATTTGAATTTTGAATAAAAAACTATATTTTACATACCTCAGTGTCACTGCAAGTTTTTCTTCAGGGGTTATACACTTCCTGAAATTAGAATGTTTTTCGATGAATGGCTTGATCCCGTTCAAAATGTAGAAAAAAGTATCGGGTTTCATCCTAAAATACTCTTCTAATTTATCTGGTTGTTCTAATAATCTGCTGAATAATGAATGAAACTCCCCACTATCTTCCCTCTCCAAAAATATTTCATTCACCCACTCACGTCGTTCATTATTAAGCCAAACATAACTCAGCAATGGCGTTTCAGTCAGAAAATTAAGTTCAAGCATATTAATATCGGACATCTTTTAACCACGAGGGAAGGCGTTCGAAAGGAAAAATGTAACCTGTAAATTAAGGAGCCAGTGTAACCACGCTTGTCGTCCGAACAATTCGCCAGAATCGTTCGGCCGTACTCTGGCGAGCAAAAGACGGCTCCAGTGTAACCGTAGCCTTAGTGCCAGACATGATTCCCGATTGCACTCATTAGTAGTTCTGTGAACAGTAGACCTCGCTCGTTGAAATAAAAAAAATGGTTTTGAGCTGAGGTTAAATATACTGTGCCAGTAAGGAATTAAGAAGAAGGTTTAGCCAGTGAAACATTATTTTGTTATTGCCACGATTACGGGGTTTCAAGTTCTCGTTTTTATCTTTTCTTGAGCTTTAACTGCTAAAGATTTTCTTTTAAGGGGCATTGTGTTTTATGTAGGTTAATAATGCGTAAGGTAGCTACAAATATCGCATTATTGAGGAAAACATAGAATTAAATATTTACATACTTAAATAACTAAAACTTAACAATGCATTTACAGTTCCATATCGTATTAAAATATTAGAAATAATGAAAACAAACGATGTTAAAGCATCGTGATAGTGATCTCAACCCATGTACCAACACTTCACACGCTGTTCAACGGTAATTTTTGTCATCTCATTTTGTAATTCAAGTAAAGCTAAGTTAAATACTTTTATAAAATAATAATTTAAAAGTACACAGTTCCATAATTTTATTTATCCTCTACACTTTATAATAATATGTAATTTTTTGGCAAATTATTTATTCCTAAATTACTATTCAAAACAGGCCTTGTTTTGTTAGCAGTCTTGTAGTAGGAACATAAAAACTGGTGTTTTCAAAATAACCAAATATGAAATTGATAAATATTTTAATACAGTTCTATTTAGAACTAAACTACGAAACTTTTTTACATTTATGAAAAAATTACAAAACAAATGTTACTACTTTTTATGTAGGCCTAAAGTTGAACTTTTTCCTTTCGTTACTGAACATGCTTGTTTTTTGAGCTAATAACTTTGTAAATTTTACTTCAATCATTGTTTTACTGGTATATATGAATTATTTGAACCTTTATCTACAAAAAAGCTATGGAACATTTTTGAATTGGTTTAGATTAAACGTATAAAATCATGGTTGAAATACAAAAACTTGGACGATGTTTAACATATTTAAAGTTTACGGCCATTTTGTGAGCTTACCGTTAGAGTCACGGAAAAGTGGAGAATACAATTTTGATGAAAATTTAATTTGCTACTGGCAAAATGTTATTAGTTTTTAAATTCGACTTACGGTTAAGCCACAAAATGGCTTTGGAAAAAAAGCTTACACTAAAAAAAAAACGGTTCGGCCGCCATTTTTATTTTATTTAAGTTGTTAAAAAAGAAAAATGGAAAACGCCGTATATATACATGGCTCGGCCTAGGAATAAGGAACATTCATGCAAAAAATCATCAAAATCGGTCAAGAAGTTTGGCCGAAGTCGTGAGACAGACAGACATACAGACACACATACATACAGACGAAATGCCGAACGGTCGAATTAAAACGGAGATCTCGCTTCGCTCGGTCAATTAAATGATTTTAAAAGTTAGCTCTTGTGTTTGTGTGTTGTATAAATGTATGTGATATTTATTAAGGATTAAATGTGTATATACTTTTATGGATAAAAAAATTAAAATGATCAAAAGGACGAAAGTATTTAGTTATTTCATAAAAAAGGACAAACAAACAAATGAACAAAAATAACAGAAAGTTACGTAACCTAGATTATAAAAGAAAGGAAACCTATAATCAAATTCATTTAGTTTTTAGAATAATCTACTTATAAATTAATGTTGATAAATAACTTAGCTATCCATATTATTACTGCGAAACTCGACATAAAACGTTTTACACTTAAAACACTTACGTGGCATAAAAATGGTTAAATGTTAATTTGTACATGTCTTATATGCATTGCACAAATAATATATACATATATAGTACATATATGTTGTCCCGGATGGTTCTCCTACTAAACTTTTGACTCAGTCAAGTGTTGTTTAGTGTTTAGTGTCACCCTGAAGGTGACGTCATGAAACAAAAAATATGTCTTACTAATAACAGGGATTGCTAGGACATAAAATTATTTGAAACTATTTATTTTTTTGTAATTACAATATTTATAATAAAAAAAATAATGTAGACAAATTTTATAATAATCAATTATAACATTTAACTTAACAACAAGTACTTGGAATATATACATGCAAACATAAACAAGCATGAGGTTAGCATACCTTACTTAAAATCTTCAGGTCCTCGTTTACATAGAATCCCTGTGAAGATCTGGTTGTTTTCTCTTTAGAAAAAAACAATTTTAATCAATAAAATTCATTTGGTATTTTCCACTGAAATAAAGAACAGACATTGACATTCTAGAATTTAAAAATCTACAGTTATAAAACCACGTATAATTACACTAAAGGGCATTTAATATATATATACCCATTATTATATGTTTCTGAAGTGATCAAAACATATAATGAATGTTTACTACCGAAAATTAGATTTTTAAAAAGCTAAATAATGTTAAATAAACCACAATACTTAAATACATTGTGACATAAACAAAATAAGAAGATGATTTAAGTGCTAGAATTGAAAAAAAAATATATAGCCTAATGCCCTACAACTACAGTAGGACACAACAACAACTCAATTGGCAAAGTAATTGAGCAATAAGTGGGGAGTTAAGCGGTCGAAGTCAGATGTTGGATTTTCCGTTTATTGTTTCTTTTTTTTAATCTTTTAGTTTAGTTAACATAAATTAATAATTTAGAGCAACAAACGTCAAAGTGATTTTATTACAAACATTGTATTATACGCATACCATTTTAAAACTTGTAATTCATTCTTACATATAATATCAAACACCACTAAAAGAGTTATTATATATTCAGCCATGTAGGAAACAACACATTCTATTATACATTATACATGCTTAAAAAATTGTATGTAACAGTACACACAAACGTAGCACAAACATTTTATTACTAAAACATCAGAATGAAAGATATAAAACATGAAATACTATAAGTGTATAAGTTACAAAGGTATACAATTTAAGTTTGAAATAAGTATACAATAGTTTATGCAATATAAACTCGAAAATCAAGTACAAATAAGCTCAACTCAGACATAACCATAGAAAATCATTAAAATAAATATAAAAATAACATTTACAGGAAACCTACATCATCATACATTCCGATTCTCATCATCCTAACTCCCAAAAAATGGCAGCTTATAACAACTTTTTCCATAGACTGATAAAAATATCAAACGACTTCCAAGATTACTAAAAACACATCAAATGCATTGATATAGAAAGTGGATATAGGCTCTATACAGACTATTAAAGAAACTCATAAACAAAAACTACCTACAAAATATAACAGATATATTGAACAAGTGGCAGTGTCTTCCCAGAAAAGATAACCAACATACTCATCAAGGTAAACATAACAACAGAGTTTCAAACAAAAAAACACCATAGACAATATACTCAGTATGAAATAAACGACACCGGGTCGAAACCTTTGTAGGTAATCCTACGTATAAAATATGTTGTACTGAATATAATCAAGCAAAACGGCCGTTTTGCGGAACGCCAAGAAAAAAAAACGGCCGTGCTATTATAACATACGGAAAACATGGCTAAGTGTTATTGGCTAGTGTGGCTAGTGTGTTATGGTGTGGTGGTGTTATTGACCACTTAAAAATACCATTTTAAAAATTTAAAATGGTAAATTTTAGTTTAAAATCTAATTATTTGTTGTAAAATTAGGTGATTTGATCTTTCATTCAACTTTCTAGGTCAAGCTAAACCCCCTTTTCGAGCCATTAAAAACAGTAGATAATCACCAAAAAATTATACATAGCTTTTTTCATATTTCCCGCTTATTCTGTCAGACCCAATAACTACCTCACCGTTTCGAGTAGAGAGCTCGGTGATGGCTTTAAACACATCTCCTATCAATGGAGATGAATAATGTACCAGAAAAATAAAGGTAGCTGCAACGAAACTCAAAATATCGCCGAAATAGTTTTTCCTATGTAAGTTAGATTGGTACATTAGACTGAGTATATTAGCCATATGATTTTGTAAATGTTACATAGGAAGATGTACGAATGTTTCCGAAGCTAAACGAATAGGTATTTCTTCTTTAAATTTGGTAAACGTTAATATTATATTGATAATAAAAGGTTGTATACATTTTATATTGTCAATGGCAATTATATAACATATTATTATAGCCTACATTAGGTTATATACAAAATACAATTAACATTCAGACATTACAAGAAGTTTGTTTTGATTGTAAACATAACCTCAAAGTATAATCTAGGCTAGATTTTGTTTAGGTATTACAGATGATGGGTGACATCAGCTGTTATAATATTTTGTTACTCTCGGATGTAGGCCTACCTAGGCTCATAATTAATTACAGGGGCCTGTTTCACGAAAGTCACAAGTTACAAATTCACAATTTCACTAACTCAGATACTTGTAATAACAAGTTCACAAGTACAGGTGTTTCATCAATATTTTACTTATAACACTAGTGAAAACAAAATTACATGTGTAACTTTTTTTCACAAGTTACAAGAGAAATATTTTGAGATTATAACAAAGGTTCATTTATATGATAAAGTTGTAGGGTGTTTTCAAAGATGTCAGTTAAGAAAGAAGGAAAGTTGAAATTTTTGAAAGATGTGCTTGATGCCAAAGAAATACTATTTGGTGCATTTAGTGATAAGTTAACAAATGAAGATAAAAAACGGAATTGGAAAACGGACGATGTCATGTATACCAGCACCGGATCGAAGTAAAACAACCACAAAATTATAGAGGCCAAAGTTATCCTATACCACTCAACCTACAGGATTCAGTAGCGAAGGAAATAGACATCATGTTGAAAGACAATATTATACTGTGTTTAATATCCACAAGAATCGATTCCATTTTAATAGACGACATTCGAAATCTTTCATATACACTGATGAAATCAATATTTGTTCTAACCCTGAATAATCGACGTCTTCGGTCCCGGTATGGTGCAACTCGTAATTCATCGTCAGAGGAAGAGTCCCACATAATAAGTTAGAGCAACAAAAAACTAACCAAACAAAATACATTTTACAATATTTTATTACTGAATCTTCATTCTGTAATATATTTCTGTTTTATTCCAATTTCTCCTTTGTCTTGGAACTGTCTTATTTGATTTTTTAAAAATAATAAAAGAGAAAAAAACCATGACAATATAACACAGAGTCTTTACCGAATCTTATAAAAAGCACACACACAACAATTGTTCTGTTCAAGGTAAGTTATTAAGTTTTATGTGTTTCCTGTACAATTTTTGCAATTATTATATTTGGGATTTTCACTCATCAAATGTTGAACAGTACAAAAAAGTTACCCAACTATTAGGATAGGTTAAAAGTTTCAGTAATTTTAACTAGTATAAACTTATAACTTGTAAAAACATAAATATTCACAACAGTGAATATGTAAAATTGTACTAGTGAATAAGTGAAATATTACTGGTTATTACAAGTCTTGTAACTTTGTGTATGTGAAACAGTTGTAAGTATGATTTTTTACAAGTTTGTTAAAATTCATTGGTGAATATGTAACTTGTGACTTTCATGAAACAGGCCCCAGGAGTTGATTTAGTTTTTAACTTTCTAACAGAGCATTGTTTATCAAATTGTAACTGACAACTTTTAATAAATAAATTTTTATCTTATTTTAATTTAATCCTGGAAAATATGACTTGTGTAATGGTAAGTACCTACTTTAATGTTATAATTTCTTGAAATCCCACTAACAATACAATTAAATATTAATATAATTATTTAGTACTACATTATAGTACAAATTATTATTATTATTAATTAGTGAAAAAACGCAAAACATAAAAATTATACAAATATATGGAAAACATATTAATGAAAAATATGGAAGTACCTTCGTGTGTTTGTGTGTATATCTGTTTGGAATTAGAAAGAAGAATGCCTAAATAGGAATCAGTGAACAAAAACGTAATACGTCTTAAAGAAATAGAAGTGCACAATCATTGTAAGTAAATTATGTCATTACGATGTTGATCAGCCGTTTAAAAAAAACTGCAGAGTAATTCTAAATAGAAATTTTAATGCTATGACTGGTTTAGATAATGGTTCTCTTGGAATAGTGCATAATTTTAAATATGACACTGAAGGTAAATAAATTAGAATTTGTTCAAGTAATGTTTGGAAACAGGTGTTATGATGTTGAAAGGACACAGTCAAAATTTGAGCTATTTATAAAAGCCTTTATTTTTCGTAAGCAATTCCCTTTAACAGTTGCATATGCCATTACAGTGCATAAATGTCAAGGAATTTCAATCAATTCAGCTATTTCAGATATTGGCAAATTTATCTTTGCTCCCGGTCAAACATATGTACCTCTTTCAAGAGTAACAACATTGGCTGGTCTCCAGCTGATAAATTTTGACCCATCTAATTGTAAAGCTGCTAAAGCTTGAATTATTGAATATAATAGACTGCGGAGCTAATACCGGAAAGATTTTCCACACATATCGGTCCATCAAAGTAGGTTTACTTCATGCAAAGATATTGTATGGAAGGAGGGCAAAATCAAATATTTTAAGGTCCAAGAGATCATGCTTCAAATAAATGACTACATCCCAATTTCGGGATTCAGTAATGGTGATGGAGTTTCGTGCTATACAAATGCAACCTTGCAGGCACTTTTCATATGCCGGCCCATTATTCTAGAATTGCTTGAACTGGACGGAAATCCTCCTATAAAGATATTGGCAGCTAGTTACTTCTCAAATGTAGGTCTACTGAATTGTAAAGACTTGCGTGATCAACTTGGTGTCCCGTTTACTTTAGACCAGCAACAAGATGCAAGCGAATTTTGTTCAAACTTAATTTGTAAATTTGATATTTTAATTAAACATTTTGAGGTGATTTTAAGCACGCTGGTAAAATGCTCAATATGTCTTTTTGAATTTCGGCGACAAGATGAGATGAATTCGTATTTTCCGCTGTCCATTAACACCAACAAAGCAACTATATCAGATCTGCTGAATCTTCAAGATTGGGACAACTTGGATATACAACTTGTTCATCTGTTCGAACACAATTGCAAAAAATTGAAATCAAAACTGCTAGCCAATTTCTTATATTTAGTTTGAAACTATGGACCAATATAGGAAAAATCAAAAATTTTACACTTAATTCTCTCCCATCAAATGTTGTCAAAATCAGTGAAAGCTCCTACATACTCAAAAGTGCAATTTTTCATCATGGAGAAACTATATCTTCTGGGCACTATACCAGCATAATAAAATATCAAAATCTGTTTTATCGTGCTGACGACAACAACATATTATAAGATAGGTGGCCTCCTTCAGCTAAAGATATATATATATATATATATATCATTATATTTGAGAAAAAGAACTAATGAATTTTAAAGAACTAATTAACAGTGTAATTCAAAAGTAAAATAAAGGTGAGCCACCGTTTTATTATAATCAATATTATTAGTATTACATTATCATGGTGAAAATGTTTCTTTAATGTGCTAATATAATTGATAAATAAATAATACATGTTTCTTGTTTAACGTGTTTCGTATGTTATCACATTTATTATATCTAGGAAAAGTAATATTATAGTATAATAATAAGCAATTTCAGTGTCCATTCACAAAATATATAGGGATATACCTAGGAAGATGTAATTTTGAAGCGACATAAAATTTAATTATCAAAGCTACATGAATATATTTATATTTAGGTGTTAATATATATCGGAAGTAATTTCAAAAGAAAAATTATTTTCGGCCCAAAAATGCCGCCTTAGGAGCCGTTCCGGTCAATGTGACTTAAAACAAATTAACAAATTTATTTTCATAAAAAACCTGTTTATAAACTTTACTTAAAATTTGATTTAAAAGTTTACCAAACTCATATAAAATGAAACAATACCTTTGTTTCATAATTATTATACTATATTTGTATTATTTAACAAAAAATTATGATATCTCCCCAAAAAACACTTCGCGTTAAAAAAAGAACGCCAAGAAAGCTCTTAAATAAAAGAATGATATCATAAATAGGACGCCAATATTAAGTAAATATATGTACGAGTAACTATGTAATGATAAACTAATAATATTCTTTGAAACAATATATATTAAGAGATTAAAATTTAAACAAAGAACTTTTCCTCTACAATCAATTTACTCTACATTTACTCGTGGAATGAAAATATGAGTTAAAAAAAAATATAAATTAAACTTTTAAAAGAAAATATAGTAAGCTATTCAATGTGGTGCTTTCCTCATTTTCTCTTATTACATTAAAATTGGCTTACTGCTTTCCTTTTCTCATTTTACCTCCAAGATACCACATATTGGCGTGGAGTATCTTGAAAACTTAAATTGCCTTGACAACATAATCAGTACTCCACGCCAATGGGTATAATCTTGGTGGTAAAATGAGAAAAGGAAAGCAGTAAGCCAATTTTAATGTAATAAGAGAAAATGAGGAAAGCACCACATTGAATAGGCTACTATATTTTCTTTTAAAAGTTTAATTTATAATTTTTTTAAACTCATATTTTCATTCTACGAGTAAATGTGATTGATTGTACCGGAAAAGTTCTTCCTTTAAATTTTAATCTCCTAATATATATTGTTTCAAAGAATATTATTAGTTTATCATTACATAGTTACTCGTACATATATTTACTTAATATTGGCGACCTATTTATGATATCATTCTTTTTTTTAAGAGCTTTCTTGGCGTTCTTTTTTTAACGCGAAGTGTTATTTGAGGAGATACTAATTACATAATACAAACCAGCATTTAATTCAAAACCAGATTCAAAGGGTACCTTCCTACTAGTAACATTATTAACACAAAATCGAATTATGTAAAAATAATACACGTGATTTGTTGAATGATAAACAACATCCGATCCAACGATATCACGATGACGTTAAAAGATACCGTAGTGGATAAGCTAAGACACACACAACCTGTAGTTCTGTCGTTCTCAAACCGTTGTTGTACACATGTCGTGGATGTTAATGTTAATTATTGTTTGTGCTGTGTCAGTTTTGTAGTGTTTTAATTGTTTAATGACCTCTCAAGAGCGATGGTCTGAAGATGGAACAGACGTCCTGAAAGGCGTAACATATAGTAACAAGTAAGTCTCAAGACGGAGCAAGTTTTCAAAAACTTAGATTAACATCTGTGCCTTAAATACTAAAACTCAAATGTGATTTTCCATTTTTTTTTTATTATATAATTTGTTGCCTATTTTTATTGTAATGAAAAAGCACCAGTTGTGCCTAAGGACAGATCGTAGATTCGGTTAACAAACGGGAAGCATTTATTAGCTTCTTAATTCAACTGTAATATTTAACTTATAACAGTAAAGTAATTCCAAAAAAGGGGGTTTCGAACAAATAAAGAAATATTTTAACAATAATTATTGTACAACATTTGGTTTGTATACTGATTTATTTTATGTGAAAAATCATAATATCAATCAGTAAGAAATAATAAAATTTGCAAACTGCTTGTAGTAACCGTTGTAACGGTAATCGCTTTAGCTATGGTAATTTTATGTAAAATTATTAAATTAACAGATAAATCAAATAATACACAAAATTACACTTTGTAACATATATAGTGATATTGTGTTATACAAACATAGAATTGAAAATGTGAATGCTAATAAATATAAACGGTTTTGAGATTATTTTAAAATCTTTGTTTTTGTATTATTTATGTTAAAAAGCATTTTCCAAAACGTTACAGTTGTTTGATTTAAACTAAAAACATTAGTAGTAAATATAATAAAATTGATAGCATATTTATAGATTAAGTCATATTTTTTCGAATCAACTTAAAATTGTAAAAGATATATCAATATTTGTAAGGCTATAATGTCAAATAAATAGTAAACAATAGATACAATAGTTAAACTAACATTTTTTTAAATTTTATATTAGTACAACTATATAAACTATTAACTTACAAATAAATTATAAATAAAAACAAAATATAAATAAATATAATTATGTAAATTGCTTACGACATTAATCTACTGTAATCTAATTGTGTAAAACTAACATGATAAATACAGACAAACTTTAAAGTTTCAATTTATAATTTCCCCGAGGAAATTTTCCATTGAAGAAGCCTTGTTTCGATGCTACAATGTTATTTGGTGATTTATGTTACACATTGTCTTAGACGTTTAAAATTTCATCGTCCTAAAAACATACTTTCTTAATTTTGTATTCGCTTGACCTTATTTTAAGATAGTTGTAATTTTCTACAATAATTTTTACAGGTATTGAATAGTTAAATATAAAAAAATAAAATAAAATAAAGTTAAGTCCAACTTTTTATAAAATAAGTAGTTTTATTTAATTCTAGTAAAAGAACAATACAAAATACTAGGAATGTGATATGTTTGGCAATTTTTATCAACAACATTTTTAACATTTTTTTTTTGAAAACATAAAAATTTCTTTGACAGAACCTCTTAAAACGTTGGTTTAAAGGGGGGGGGGGGGATATTCACTTTCAATTATCTTGTGACTCATAAACTTCCAAATAAAAAATATGAGGGCTAGTAATTTATAAGGCGGTAACTATCATGCTAAAAACATTAAGATCATTGTTTTAAACCGTGTTGGTTAGAATTTGGGTAAAATACATATAGCCTATAAAGGCCTATGAAAAAAATATAAGCTAAAAAATATCTTAGCTACCAAAATCGAGAAATTTTATTTTGAACTCTACTAATTAATTTCAATCAACCAAACGCATATAGGTAAGATATTATTATCTAAAAGATATGTAGACGTTTGAATAATTTAACTAAATGTTCAAATACTTTAAATTCATTTTACATACTAAATATTTGTCACTGTTGTAAACCTATGTAATTTCACTAAGCACACAAAAGCCGTTCACTGAAGCAATTGGTGCAGGTAACTACATGTAATTTGTCTTCACTCTAGGAAGCTACATTGTTCTAGTAAAATCATTATTATCAACTAAAACAAGTGGTTAAAGAAGTGCAAATATAGAGGTATGCGTTACAATATCTAGTTTTATAGCATTATTTTTAAATTACAGAAATTTTCACTTTTTAATAAATTTTGTAAATTCTATTTTAAATGCCATCTGTTAAATTAACTAAGTTCAAAATAAATTAAATTTATAGTTTCTTAAAATATACAAATGAGGTAGGCAAAAAAAAACTTCTGAGTATAAGAAATTAAGCAAATAGGGCCTACATTATGTTTGTACGTATTTTTTTTCGATGTTCTTTGACAAAAACATTACACTATTGCTGAACTATCTATATTAATAGTTCTGTACATTTAATGTAGGCCTATCAGGTTTTAAAAATAAATGCTATAAGTTCTCTTATTTGTAAGATATATATATCTTCTATACACAAGAAAAAAACTTGTCCAGTGTTACACCTCTGGTAGGCAAACATTTTTAGAATTGTTTTGAAGTATGAAGTCACGAAATGCTTAGGTTATAATAAATATTGTAAAAAAGTTGACACAGTAACTTACATTGAACAACTTAAACGCTATTGGCAACAAAGATTACTTTAAATAAAAAAAGTTTAAATAAAATCATTTTGAAATTTCTTGCTATGCAAACGATGTTCTATCAAAACATAAAGAATAGTAATAGAGTACACAATATAAATCCAAATGGTTTTTCAAATACAGTAGTTGATGTAAATGAAGCAATACAATACATAATAATAATTTATTTATCAAATAATATTTTACTTTTAACACTCAAAACATTACTCAACAGTTTGTATGTATAACTAACAAGCATTTACTTGAAATATTACAAAATAAACATTAATCAAAGTAAATTATAATGATTACCTTACAATTATTGCAGTGTATATTAAAATTTGTTTATGTAGAACGATCAACCCCATTAATAGTTGAAATTTCATTAAACAACAGTTTAAAATGAATAAAAATAAAAATCAAACTTAAATTATGTAGACCTTTAGTAAATAGTTTAAAAATTAAATAGCGTCTCTAATATACGTATAGTTTAAAGTCATTAAGATATAAAAGAACAACTAATTGATTAATTTATAAAAATATTATTAAAATTAAATACAAATAAATATTAAATAAATAACAATTAGATCCATCTGAAATTGTGGATACAACTAATGAACAGTTAATTGATTAAAGATAAGGTATATTTATAATGGATAAAAGCTGTGAAGCGGATGATTCATATAAAACCACGTAAAGCTATGTCAGTACGGCCATTAATATAGATATACACAGTCTCTGTAGTAACAATAACAAAGTGAACTCAATTTGTAATTTCACTATTCCCTCTTATTCCATCCATTACCATTAATCAATAACGTATATAACTTCTAACGTTAGAGATTATAATCTCTTATTACTCTTTGATGTGAGATTCGAATTACAAATACTTTTCAAATATTGTCTAAACAATAAAGGCACAGAAGGCAAAAGTTCTACTATTATTTTGATTTATTTTGTATTAATTATTTTATTTTCAAAAACATTGCTTTTGAACAAATAAAGTATCTTTAAATATTTTAAATTTAATAAACTTACTACGCCAAACCAAAAAGCGTAAACAAAATATTTTAATTAAAGTGTAATTTAAAATAATAACAAAGTTAGAATATTTGGTTTTTTTCTTTAAAAAATTACTAAACATTTACAAAGAATTAGAGTGTTTTGAAAGTATTTTTAGTAAAAGGTAAGAGAAGGCGATACATATAGTGAGAGAGAAGTAATGCATATTTTCCGATGAGAATATTATAAATTAAATATGACTAAGCCAAAAGGTGTTTATAAAATTAAACACAACTCAGTTATTAGTATTACACAAGTATTACTTACCGCTATATGAATAAAAGTCACATATATGTTTCTTCACAGTAACCTATTTATTAATAAATCAATCCAGTAAATATTTGAAGTGTGTAATTATTAAAATTGCAATTATACTAGTAATCTCTAAACTATGCATAAATTCAATATAGAAAAAGTATGAATCACTTTATAAAGCACGTAAACATGTCTACTATATTGATACGTATGACTGTAGGAAACCTACTTTATCATCGAATAGCATTATCCGTACACAAAATAGTATTAAAAATACTACTTATTGTATGTAAAGAAGTTTATATACAATAAACGAATACCTTTTAAAACTTTCTACATAATAAATAAGCTATAAACACCAGCGTGTTCAAGATTTATACAAAGGGATTATTACAAGCGTTGTGAATATAATAGATTACTCATAGTTAGTGGTTTTGTTGAATGTATGTCATTAATTAATTGTCACCAGTTATCCTACCACAATTTCCACCAAAACAAATTGTGCTGCATTATCCCCTTGTCTCATTACCCAATAAATCATTACCCAATAAGAGCACAATATAAATCAAAGCAAATAGTAAAACTTTCTTTAGTTAGGATTTGTTTCACATATGTAAATGTATTTGGTATGTTACATAATAAATATTTCAAAAACTGTTTTACCGAAGTAATAGAGTTTCAAAATCGTAAATCTAAACATAAACAATTTGTATTGTTTTATTTTTATTTATTACCATGAAATTAAATTATATTCTCAGAACTAAAAATTTTACAGAAAGAAAAATTACTTATGTTGCTACAGTTGCTAATGCTTAAATTACTTGAGCACTTTACCAAAAGTTTTCCTAATTAAAAGTAACTTGAAGTTGATTATTTACTTTTAAGATTGATTGATCCAATCAAATAGCGCCAGAAAAATATCACTAAACTAATTATAATTTTTTTTCTAAATCAAATATTTTTTTAAATTGATGTTTTTTTAATCTGCTGTTTTACATGTTATTGTATAGGCTACAACCATTTGCTAGAATAATACATATAAACATGGACTAAATTTAGTTTTGAAAGAAATATCTTCTGTTTTTTGCATATTCTGTGAATAATTCATCTAAGTTTCGCCGAAGGTTTATATTTATAGTGTAAACTGTTTTAGGTTTAATCTCACAACTGATTAGTTATATTTTTCCCCCGAAATGAAGCTCGAACACTCATTAACCCTAGAACCGGCAATGTTAACGAAAATGGATTTCTTGGCGTCTGTAATCATTCATTTTGTTAAAAAAATTCGCCAAAAATAGTAAATAAACCCCAATCCAAAAGTGTTACGTAACTTTTTTTATAGAAAAATGTCCAAAGAATTTATATATGCAAATAACAAATTTATTGATGTAAAATTGTAAAAGTTATTAGCTCAGGAAGCAAAACATGTTCAGTAACGGAAAAAATCCAACTTTAGGCCTACATAAAAAGTAGTAAATAGTTTTTGTAATTTTTCAAGATATACAAAAGTTTTGTTATGTAGGTATACATAGAAGTGTATAAACAAAAAATCTACTTCAAAAATTGTTTTCATATAATGCCAGTTTCTATGTTCGTATTACAAAATGGCTAAAAAATTATGCCTATTTAAAAAAATTTTATTATGAATGTATGCATTACAAAAAATGAAATTTTATTGTACCAAATTTTAGAAAATAAATCATAGACTTGAACTATAAACTTTAAAATTGTATGTCTTCTTACATTTTAGAATCATATATAACAGAATGAAAGAAATTGTCTAAACGTCTGACGAATTTTACAAAAATTATACAAATAAAGTTATATAACACTGAAGAAATATTTTTGTAACTTTTTTCAAAATATAAAAAATTTGTGGATAATACTTTTAAAGAGTAATCTGTAAAATAATTAGTCTTTCCTCCCAAAAAAACCCCAATGCAATCACATTAGTGTAAACATGTCAAATGGCTAAAATTCAGTATGGGCATCCTTTGTCTAAAACATGTGTAAATCACTTTTATACAAACTGAATAGAAAATAAAT
>JAGFPH010002894.1:0-10611 GCA_018207615.1 Philaenus spumarius | reverse complement strand
TAAAACATGTGTAAATCACTTTTATACAAACTGAATAGAAAATAAATGAAATTAAATTGGTCTTCTTACATTTTTAGCAGACATGGTGGTTGAAACGTTCGGGCGTAATGGGTTCACCGACGAGGAATGCCACATTTCATTTGGACGCCTACTACGTGGACACCATTCCTGGCCTGCCCTTCTGGATTGTTGTATAATAGAGAAACATGCCTTGTGTACACCGGCGTTGCACACCAGGTAAGTACACTAATCCGTGTACCATCTCGTTCGACACAAACTGCAAATCCTACTGTTCAATAAGTCCTACTGTACTATGCCAGAAGTCTTGGTGCGAAGGTAGAGGTAGAGGTGTATGTGTAGCTGTGAGACTCGGCCGTGTTTGTGGAAGGCTAGGAATACCAATCAGTACTGGGGAAGGAATACTCGCAGATTGCAGTGCTGTAACGATGCGCGCCATGAAACCATATTTTTCGCAGTGATTTGGATTATGTGATTTATCCAAACCCCATGCATTTAGAATGGCCACTTCAACAAAGTTATAGGCTATTTTCCGACAATACTTTTTACAAGGGCTAGAACAAGTTACATGGTAAATACTCTTGTCTTTCACGTCTACACCAACCATGTACTGATTGTATTCATGTATCATGTGGGGTTTGATATGGGTAATACCACGGCTACTTGTTACTTTAATATCACTAGCATAACAAGTTGTGGACATAACAATTACAGGCTTCTTGCTAGGTTTAGACTGGTATTTCCTGAAATATACAGTCTCGTGTCTCGCACCAAGTTTTACGAGGACAAGGCTTTTAAATATCCTGATGCTATTTTGTTTCGTGCCTATCAAAAAGGGTTTTCTCTATAATAACAACAAATTGCATAGATTAATCTTGGTATAACAATTATCTGTAAAAGGGAGGTATTCCTTATCTAAATAATCCACTTGATACTAGACTAATTTATATGTAAATAGTGTATCCCCTAAAGACAAGTGCACTATACCCTAAAGTGTATCACTATACAATGCAACATGGAGAACATTACCAGAAGCAGAATGACAAAACTCAAAATGTGTAATGAAAAATCTAGAGTGGCGTTTGTTAGATATGTATTAAATGAAAGCACAGCGATTCTTCATCCCCAACATAATTTCATCTATGCATACCTGTTGTCCTGCGACGAAATATTCTTGGAAAGAATCATTCATCATCTGAATAAAGGTGTCGACTTTGAACCACGGGTTGTTAGCGCCACCTTCTTCAGATGACAAATGAAACATTGCCATAATAAGTTCAAATCGTCTAACTGATATTTGTTTAGAATAGAAATGGAATGTTCTTCTCTTCAATAGTCGACCAATAATGCTCGTGATTGTTGCGATCAGTTAGGCCCATGTTAATAAGAATTTCAAAACATGTCATCATCTCTTCAACGGTTACATCAAACCACCCTTTGATTCTAGAATAACGCTTTATTATACCAGCTTCTTGCAGATTATGCAACACAGTATTTGCAAACTTATTGGTTTGTGTAACCATAAGATTCCAAATAGCTGCTGTCATGAAAAGATAAACAAAATCAATGGTGTTATTACTATTAGGTTCAGTGAAATCTGGTCGTATATCTTGCATCGGTTCTGATGGGTAAACCCACACCCATGGTGTTTGTTCTGTTAGTGGTTGTTCTATTAGTAGTGTGTCATTTAGGCCTACAGGTGGAGGAGGTATGTGTGGTTGTGCAGATGTTTCTGGAAGTGAAAAGTCTAGCGATGTAGGCCTACGTGGTGGTATAGTAGGAAGAGTGGCAAGGAAGTCGTTGTCGATATCCGTAGTGTCCAGCTCATCATTGTTTTTTCATAGTTTTCAGAAGAGCCTGCTGACCAATCGTCCAAAAATCATCGTCATCAGATGAATTTGGTATGTCATCTGCTGGCAAATCATAATTTCGGCGATTGACCACCCAGCTCTCCTGGCTACTTGAAGGTACTGATGTTACACCGTATCCCACACATCATCAAAGTCCGACAGATCTGAATCGGGGTCAGTTCCAAGTAATAACTCCTTTAGATATGACAAACGGTAGAGAAATTCCCTATCTGCCATTTTAGTCCTTTAGTAACTGCCTGTGATAATAAGTGTCTGTCTAGGCCTATGCTACTTCAAAAACTAATTGTCTAGGTTAGGTAGGCCTAGGCGAATTTAAAAAAATAATATAAAATTGAAAATGTAGATTGTTTATTTATATAAAGAGTATATAATTGTCTGGACTAGGTCGGCTATTTCAAAATAATAGTTAGTGTTTAACGCTGTGGCAAATAACTGTATAGACTTAGGCTAGGTATCTGAAAGAAAAAAAACTAAAGTAGGCTAGTAAAAACCACTTTTGTAAAAATAATTTCACTCACAAATACAATAACACATTCTACACTTATTCCTTTATAACTGAAGCACGATATAACACAATTTTATACATTTATTTCACTAAATAAAACATTCTCAAACGAACTTACATGTACACTAAAGTGGAGAAATAAATGCGGCAGGAAGTTACAAAAACGTGGTTTTTGTCGGATTACTATGACGAACAAATAAAGTACTAAATCACATCTACCTTATATCAAAAAAAATATTTTTTTTCTACACACAGATGTAAAAATAAAGATAACAGTATATTGATTACGACGTGATAAATCAATTACCAAATGAGCTTACTCGTTGGTCGAAAAATCTGTCCAATAGCAAGGGTTTTTAAGAAAGCCCATATTATCGCAATTATAACAGTGACTAATATTTTGAAGGCAACTATAGAAAGTCAAAATGTTAATAAATCTAATTGTACATAGTAATTCTTTTCAAAACAGGTTTGTCTAACCGTTATATGACTTAGAATTGTCAAAAAAAGTTAGTCATTTCAGCCAGTTGTTTCACGCGAAGTAAACGTTTAGAAAAGAAAAATTTCCAAACGATGATTACACAAATTTTAGAAAGAAACTGTAAATACAAAAATTGAAGTTTGAAGCATTGCCTTTCCTTTGTCTTTTTGAGATTGGAAGATTTTTAGTGTGTCAAATATTCGATAAAATTACGCATTACAACCGTGCTGAATGCCGGTTCTAGAGTTAACGATAATATAGATTCAAAACGATACTAATTCAAAAACAATCGTTAATAGTTTTTTTAAGTAAACTATTTTCAAAATATATTTATAACCAATCAACTTAATCATAATTATTGTTTTAAGTTGAGAATAAAGTCAAATATAAAGTAACATACCAACAAATAAATAGTGATGTTTATAGAAATTCGTCTTGAATAGTTCATAATCTTTAATTTTGTGTACGTCATATGAAAACACCTCTAATTATATATGTGTTCATATTTTAATTTTATTTCAAATCAATTATATTTGATGTTATAGTAAATAATAAACAAAGAAATAAAACTGGCAAATCCAGAAATTTTATAATGTATTCAATAAGAATTTTAGGAAACTAAATTTGTAACAAAAAATAACTTGTTTGTAATAACTATGAAAACCGGTTTGAAATTGTAGTATCACATTGCAAAATTTTTTTATGTTTCATAAATAACAAAAATTGTATTCACGAGATGGTTTCGTTTAACAGTTTCGTTTGTAATATGTAATTATTACTAATTATCTTATTACGACATCTTTCAATACAAGATACAAAACTAACCTATAAAGTATAACATTATATACGTTTTTTTGTTTGTTTTTTCTTTTAGGGGTGGATACATAATCCTTAAACGATAACAAATACTACAATTTATGTTAAATAGAAATTAAAATTGAAATGTTAAGTTCGTATGAAAGAACAATAAATAAATATTTTAAAAGTATACACATTTTCGCTCATTTGTATTTAAAATAAAAATGTTTAATAAGTCAGTAATTATACAGTATACACTACCATCTTATACTGCCGCATTGAGCTTTTTGGTGTTAAGTGATATTTAACAATACATAACTTCTATATTATATGACTAGATTTGGTATCTTTTAAATTATGTCTTTCAAGATACAGTAGAACCAGAAATGAGAAATATTGTCAAATCAAAGTTAATCAACATACTAATTTTAAATATGGTATAAAATTAAACAATTTACAAAAGTATAGTCTTAATAATGATTGATATAAAAATTATTTAAATATGTTTAGTAAATTGTATTTCAATTCAATAAAATGGAACAAAAAGTGCTAATGATTTCATCAAACTAGAGCATTTATATATTACTTCCATGTGTAAGATTTAACATTTGAAGTTTACTTGTCAATTTTTTTAAATTTTATTTGTGCTTGTTCTAAAGGGAATTTATTTTGCAACTAAAATTATCACTTTATCAATTTTAAATCGAATAAATAGGTAACTTTAAATTAAATATATAGTTCTATAATTATTGTTAAGTAAAATAAGATGAAAGGTGCACCTAATTTCTAATAAATGGCATTAGTTATATAACAGTTTCTTCTACAATAGGTAAGAGCTTTGCCGAACTTAATGTAATCAATCTATTTTATTGAGCTAGTAATTGTTCTACAGATAAATTAATTTAATCAATCAATTTCGCAATTATTACTCATTGTATGTCTAATAGAAACTCTTAAATATATATTTAAATAATTATTTTTAAGTAATTAGTAAGATGCACTTAGTTTCTGTAGAACGATAATATGAATATATTTGTTATAATTTAACCTGATTTAAAGTAAAGTAAATGAGATATACTTAACTCAGTTTAAACGATGTCCCTATTTAAGAGAAATTATTGTTCCCAAAAGTATTTGTTGACATTTGTAATTATAAATCACTAAAAACTAAAAAGTTAAAATAATTATATGTTATAGAGTAATTTAAATTTGTTATTAGTGGAAACATATCAAGATCTCACTCTGCTGTATCTTTACGATGGTTCTTTTACGTTTTTGGTAACTTTGAAGATTAAAAGGCAGTTGTAACAGAATGCATTTTATTATTACTTGGAGAACTTAAGAAATCAAAAGATTAGAGGAGTGAAGGTTTTCGAAAATTCTTAAATGTTTTTAAATGAAAAAATAAATAAAAATACTATGGAAATATGACAGAATTTTTATAATACGTACAATTAATTAATTATTATTAACTATTAATTTGTTATTTAATTATTTAAAAAATGTAGCTACATATCAATTTACACTACGTTATTAAAACATTTAATTTATTTCTACGGTTAGATTTGGAACTGAGTTATACATATATATACAAATACAAATACAATCACGTAGTTAAATAAGAATTATTGAAAAAATAACTTGTTTCTAAACTATTTGGAGATTTACCATTGTATTTTATAATTGTAGCCGCAATGATGAAAGTAAAAATGTAAAATTTATTAAAATGTATCAAAATTATTTCATACTTAAGATATTGTCATACTAGTATACATATGTTAAAGTATTTTACTGTTGAAGTACTGATAAGGAAGTTAGTGTAATTATTGCATCCAATAATAATTTTAAAAAAATAGTAGGCTATTTATTTATAAAATTTTATACGTAGTAATAAAATCTTTCTTTGCTTGCTTCCTTAAATTTTAATCATTTGTTTTCGTAAAATTAAATACACAGTTTGGTAACACTTACGACAATATGTTGGCTTCAAACTCAGCCCATCCAATGTCACAAGGCACAGAGAGATATAGTTGAAAATGCCTTATAATTTCCCAAAGGATATTTAAATGTACAAACGAGATTTTATATCTGTGCAATGTAGTGTTATTTGATGATGTTTTTTTGAAAACATACACTAAACTTAATAGTTATAACAATTTAGTGTTCCAGAAGAATAAAAGTGATTCGTACCATATTATTGAGACAAATATTACTTAAAATTATTAGTTAATTAAATTGTTCGATGAACATAACATAAAGTATTAAAAGTTAGTAGCTTGTAATAACATCTATTTAAATAATAGTAAATTATACATTCTTAGACAGTGTTATTAAATTGTTAGCAAATTTACCTTGACCCAAGTTTGAGAATGGACCAGGCTTCAGGATAACGTAAATTGTATGCTTTTACAAGGAACCACTTTAAAAGTTTTAACAACCCTATTAACCCTTTAACAATCTCCAGCGGTCGAGTAGAGATGAGAGGTAACTGCTGTTTATGATTATGCACAAGCGCAACTAAAATATAAGGTGAACAGAACAGGTTGAATGAGGTTGAAAATTATATATTTTGTTTAGAATGAGGTAAAATATAATGTCCGTTGGTTGCTTTGTAATAACCACAAATAATAATTTTAAAAACCTTTACACCAAATCTTCATTCTTACAACTGAAATTAGACTCATCATTGTATTTAGTATATTTGGAATATTTAATTTGTTTTTGAGTTTGTAATTTAAATCGTTATCTTTTCAGCTTCAGTGTATTCATAGGTATTTATAACATTTTGTAAATAAAAAGTAGACAAAATGATAAAATATAAAATGTGTATGAAGATGTTTTGAAGTGAACTTCTACTGGCCCGTTGGTCACTTTCGCTTTGCTGTTTCCGAAATCTCGCGTCACGCAACTTTTTGCGTAGACAAAGGTCAGAGCGTGGAGAGGGAGTATATTGTACATTGGTGAGACTTTTAACGGTTTTTATTTGACCGTTTGAATACTTTTAGTATCATTTGAATAAATTAACAGTTAATTTGAATAAGTCAAAAATATAACTTAAAATCATTTTCTTATTTTTTAATAGTACTAAAATATCTGTAGAAATATTTCGTCACCTATTTTCACGTATATATACACATAGAAAGTGACTTATCATAATATAGATATAAGAGGGTTGAATTTTCTTTGTTGGATTCGTTAATTCAGAAAGTCGGTAAGTACATTGACAGTTACAATTATATTTATTATTTGAGGATTTTTCAATAACTTTTCTGTAACTTTTTTAAATGGAAAATGTATTTGTTTGCCCATTTTTAAATCTGATAGAAAGGAAATCATATTATTTTTTGAAAAATTTACAATTTTTAATATAATTAACAATTTTGAAAATTTCTACAATTTCTTATAAACTTTAGGAAATTTAAAGCCACATTACATTTTTTAGTCAAAGCTAAAGACTTTACTCTATTTTGAATTGAACAAATGGAATATGGTAAATTTTCATATTGATTATTTATAATTTGATATAATTAGATTATATACACGCTTAAAATGGAATGAAACTGTGTAAAGTATAATGTGAACAAAATTCAATATAATGTTCTGAAGATTTACTGATAACTAAAAATATACTCCAATTACTTACTTACAATTTTTAGGAGTTAAGAATAATTTGTTATTTGAATAATTAATTACGCAATTTCAAAATATGATATAATATTTTTTTGACAATATATCGGCTTGTTTAATTTGTTGACCCTTATTCTCTTCTAATATTAATACTGACAAAAATATAAATCGGTCATAGAAGTTATCACTTCCAACGTGAGGTCTTAAGCACACCGAATATTTTTTTTCTCATTGGTTTTCATTTAGGAAGTGAAAATGACGACAACAATTATTGCCCAAAATTATGTCGGTATTTGCTTATAATAAAAATTTTCAGAGTTGTAATTCAGTACGAAGAAGCGTTAAAAAAGCGAGATGGCTAAGACAAAATAAAGTTAATAACTTTATAATTCGGGACGTTTAAAAGATTTCCGAATGAGTGATTTTTTTCTACATAAGTAGCAGCAAACGAAGTTCTGTGTCAAATAACTGGCAAGTTGTGAAAAAGGTTGTTTTTCCACCAAAGCTTTGTATTATTTTAAAAATTTCGTAAAGAAAAATGTAAATGTGAATGGGGGAAGAGCACATTTATCCTAGCTTGTAAACCAACAGAGAGCAAAGGACAATTTTTGATGCATTAAATAATAATTAATTAATTATGGTACTTACTTCCGTCTTGTGACTTATTGTAGCTTTTTTTAAAAGTTACGCGTTTCGGAACTATGTTCCATCTTCAGATAATCACTCTTGAGAGATCGTTAGCACATTAAAACACTAAAAACACATAAACATACATATAAATTAATACGAACAAAACTACACGGTGGGTGTACACCAACGGTTCACAACGGTTCCCGGACTACTGATAAGCGATGGCTTGACCAGTATTGTCCAATGTCTTATCTCCCAACGTCATCGCAGTGTCATACAATAAGTTGGAACGGAAATTAAGTTTCTCATTTAGTAAATCATTTCCGTTTTCTTTGAAAGCTTTATAAATTTCGTATTCTTCAACAGCATCCATGTATTTGCCCTTACTACATATGTGTAAAGGATGGAAATTAACGTCAAAACTGTTGAATACGTGATTATTTTCTATCAGGTGACGTGCATAACTAGACTTTAAGTTGTAAATATTGCTGGTCGGAAGGTGCTCTTTGAATCTAGTTTTAAAGTTTCTGCCTGTTTGTCCTATATACTGGCTGTTGCAATCACTACAAGATATTCTATAAACACCTGTTAACGTTTCAACAGTTGTAGGTGTCTTTGGTCGCAGTATATTACCTATATTGTGTTTTGTTTTGAAAGCCAGTGTTATATTCAACTTGTTGAAGATATTACTTACAATTTCTGGGAAAAGGCTTCCGTATTCCATAGAAACAAAAGTTCTTTTTACTTTTTCTTTTTTAGGTGTTTTTAGTTTATGTAGCTGCCTATACATTATTTTGTCTATCATCGAAACTTTGTAACCATTCGCCCTCGCTATGAATTTAATGGTATTTAATTCTTCTTTGAACGCGTCTGTGTCCATAGGAATAGTTAACAATCTGTGAATGAAACTATAATAAGCTGACATTTTTTGTGATGTAGGGTGATGAGAGTCTGAGTGTATAGTAATATCTGTTGTAGTGGGTTTTCTATATACTTTATATTTAAATGTGTTTTCCAGTTTTTCTATAGTTAAGTCCAAAAAGTTCAGTTTGTTCTCTTCTTGCGTTTCGAGAGTGAACTGTATAGCTTTATTGATGCTGTTTAAGTACATTTTAAGATTATCTATTTGTCGTAAAGATCCATTGAATATGATAAAGGTGTCGTCAACGTATCTTTTGTATAATACTATTTGACGGTAGAATTTATTTATATCAGATAACAGATACATGTTCTCAAAATGGTTTAAAAATATATCAGCTAGCAATCCTGAAAGTGGAGATCCCATCGCTAGGCCTTCCTCTTGGATGAAGTATCTGCCATTAAAAGAAAAATAATTTTGTTTAAGTACTACTTCTAATAAGTTAATCAATTCACCTATGGCTGTAGATTTCATTATTTTACTTTCTGAAAGAATATTACCCAATATGGCGACTGTTTCTGTGACCGGCACGTTAGTATACAAGTTCACAACGTCAAACGAGGCTATCTTATAACTTGGTAATAATCTTATTTCATCTATTTGGTTAATAAAATCTGCACTATTTTTTACACTGTGGTTATTTTCGATAAGAATGTTATTCTTTATTACAGCAGATAATTTTTTGGCTATATTATAACATGGTGCTTGGGTGAAATTAATTAAAGGCCTAATCGGTGTGTCAGATTTATGGATCTTTGGTAGACCTGTGAATATTGGCGCTTTGGCATTAATATGCTTCAACATGCGGCGGGTGTTCTCGTCAAATAAATGTGTACACTTATTAATCGTCTTATTTAAATTCTTAACGAAGTCACAGGTTGGATCTTTCTTAAGCGGCTTGATGTTATTGTCTATTATAAACTTATCAACTTTTTTATTGTAACTATCATTGTCCATAATGACAAGGGTGTTGCCTTTGTCAGCCTTGGTGATTAGAGCGTCATTGTCAATTAACTTGGTCTGTATTTGTTTTAATATCTTCAACTCATTACGACCCTTATGTTTAAAAGTATTGGTGTTTTTCTGTTTATTTAAAAGTCTGTTTAGTTTATTATTCAATAAAGCTCGCGTTTCGATCTGAGTAGCGTAATTAGGAATCGTTTTCACCGCTGCTTCTGCGTTCACAATTTCTTTGAATATATGTTGCTTATTATTGTGTGGAATGTTATATTTTAATCCTTTGTTAAGAATGTCTAACTCCGCAATATTAAAATGTATATCCGTTAAGTTAGAAACCCTATTATAAAATTTATGTTGGCATAGGTCGTTGTTATCAGGGCACTGTTTACCTTTTAGATTAGTAAGCTTCTTTGTTTGTTTATGGTATACAATCTTTAGGACATGTTGAACGTAATTGTTGACAAACTGCATAACATTGTTTAACATGGCTGGATGAACACAGTTGAGTAATTCCAAATGGGAACTATATAATTTCTTGTTTAGAACCGATTTCTTTGTGTACAAATGTCTGAGTTCTTCTTTCACCCATGTTTCTTGAGCTCGTATTTTTGTTTTATTTGCAGATTTTGATTTGTTATTTATTTTGATTACAGCATATTTAGGTGTTAATCCATCCGTAATACATTTTTTGTTAAACTTTATGTGCAAATTGGTCTTTAATAAGTTAATCTTAATGTTTTGAAATTTAAATACTTTTGATGCCTGACAAGCTTCTAATTTAAGGTTATTTAAACTCATTTTT
>JAGFPH010002893.1:139081-153376 GCA_018207615.1 Philaenus spumarius | reverse complement strand
AACCTCCGTATTGGGAGTATTTTCAATACACAGCTCATTGCGTGCTTAGCACGCCAGCCCCCGTATTTAGAGAATTTTCAATACTCAGAACGTTGCGTGCTTCGCACGCCAATTTTAAGCCTATGTGCAGTAGCGTTCGTACACAGAATCAGTATTTTGAAAATCGCAGTACGTTCCTGTCCTAATTTTGTTTCTGACAATCTGAAAGCGATTTGGATAGTTGGAGTTTTATTAAATTGCTGTTATGGAAAGTCTAACTAAAACGATTGGGTTTCTTATCAGCTGACAGAGCCTGTGACAACAGAATCGTATTATCTACAATGTTTACACTACCGTACAACCTGCTAGTAGCCGAGATAAAATAGTTTACTGTTCCAATAAAATAATGATTTCTGATTTGTAACAAATTTCCATAGGAAAGTAGAACTATTGCAATGGCTCTTATTTTCGTGAGTAGTCGATGAGCACTGATCGTGGTTCCCAGAACAGGTTTGGGGTGTAAATACAGGGTGTTTCACAACTTCAGGAGACCAAGCTTAATTTTCCAGTTCTCATTTTGAGATAGTCTCCGGATCACTGAATTTTATAAATACCTTATATTCCGTCTAGTGATCCACTTGTAGTAATTTCTCACTACCGCGGTTTCAAATGCTCATGCATTTATCATCAGGTGTATCACTCTTACGAGATCGTTAGAACATTAAAACAATTGTTAACACAACACACAACACATACAAATACGGCAAAAAATTTTATTTCATTGTATGTGTTGTGTTAACAATTGTTTTAATGTTCTAACGATCTCGTAAGAGTGATACACCTGATGATGAATGCATGAGCATTTGAAACCGCGGTGGTGAGAAATTACTACAAGTGGATCACTAGACGGAATATAAGGTATTTATATAATTTTCCAGGTATCCGGGATTATGGTCTTTTTAAATAAAATAATTCATATCTAGAGAAACGGTTGACCGATTGAGTTCAAACTTTGCATGAAGTTTAACGTAACCATGATGTATTTTAAGAAATATAACCGATTATATCCAATCATTCGTTTCAAAATGGCGGCTGTTTGAAAATTTCAAACCTAAACCGCAATGCATTGTGTATTGAAAATACTCCTAATACGGGGGTTGGCGTACGAAAAACACTATGCTCTGTGTATTTAAAATACTCCCAATACGGGGGTTGGCGTACGAAGCACGCAATGCATTATGTATTGAAAATACTCTCAATACGGGGGTTGGCGTGCGAAGAACGCAAAGCATTGTGTATTGAAAATACTCCTAATACGGAGGTTGCCGTGCGAAGCACGCAATGCATCGTGTATTGAAAATACTCCCAATACAAGGGTTGGCGTGCGAAGCACGCAATGCTCTGTGTATTGAAAACAATCCCAATACGGGGGTTGGCGTGCGAAGCACGCAATGCTCTGAATATCGAAGATGCTCCCAATACGGGGGTTAGCGTGCGAAGCACGCAATGCATTGTGTATTGTAAATACTTCCAATACAATGGTTGGCGTGCAATGCACTGTGCGTCGGCCGCTTCTCATAGTGTTCAGTGTCAAGCTCACATGTGCGTCCTTAGCAGTGAACATGTTAACCCTAAGAATAATTTAATTAGATTATTGCACGAAAATCCCCTAAAATGGGTGTTTTTGCGTTTTTATGAGTGACTCCAAAACTTTGGGGATTCGGGATCCCAGTTTTCGGAATCAGCAACCCAAATAAAGTATGATGAAAGTACTTTCTATGCGTGGTATTAATTCAACAACGCCCCACCGCATTTGGAGTGGACTACACACGCATTTCATTCCAATAATACATCTGTGTAATGTGTAGTATAATTTTAAATCTCATCATGTGCATTCATCAAGCGATAATAATTCTAAATAAATAAGTCTTTAAGTTGCCTTCGATAATGCCGTAGCTGGCGAAACCTAAGTCGGCATGGCTCAATAAAGATTTGTGAAATAGTACAAAAAGTTTTCATTATTTATTTATAATTTAATTTCACCAAGAACCAACGGTCGTTAGTATAAATAGATAATAATTCTCCTATTTTAATTTCAGGTATTCCAAACCCGAAACTCCTTCGTTTCGTCTTACCGGAAAAACGTGGAAATGAACTTTATACCTTGTGCAACAATTCACGTATCGATTGTGCTCTTGATCCGGGGGAAATATCGATTCAGGATTCTGAACTGAACAGAGGTCGAGGAGGTTATGCTAGTGAACTGTACTGCAGACAATAGAAGGCAACATGTTTAGTATGGAGAATTTGGACCTGGAATCGATGAACCGTCATCTGCTGATGGACGCTCAGACTTATATAGGGAGCGGAAGCAGCAGCAGTAGCAGTACGGACCTCTTCCTGTACGACGAAGACTCCAGCCATTCGGACTGTTCGACTAATTATTCGTATGGCAGTGATCAGGAAAGCCCGTCAGGTAATGACAGCTGATTTCACATATCATCTGTAATACTCAAAGCCTAGCGTAGATTATACTTTGGGGTTATGTTTACAACTTCAATCAATGATATATTTTCTTGTGAAGTTGCTTTTTAGCGAATTTCCATAGGAAAAATGAGCTACTGCAGTGGCCCTTATGGTAAGACCCCTTATGGTCGGGGAGTAGCAAATGAGCACCAATCATGGTCCCCAGAACACGTTTTGGGGTGTCATTAACTATTTTTTGTGATTTTCCTACCAGAATGAATTTGTTTTTGAGTTTTTTCTACAAATATAAGTGTAGGATGTTATTCTGCACATTTTGTTTTTTCACGCGACCTTATAGCTCGCTTGGTTCCCCCAAAATCGATCAAAACGTAAAATACCATAGAAGTACCCGGTTTAAAGCCATATGGTGGATTCTACCGTGGGGTTGGCGTGCGAAGCACGCAATGCACTGTGTGTTGAAAATACTCCTAATACGGGGGTTGGCGTGCGAAGCACGCAATGCTTTGTGTATTGAAAATACTCCCAATATGCGGAATGGCGTGCGAACCATTTTGCAGCTATTCAGCACCGTCGTGAATAGACCTATTTCCCAAATTGTTGGTTGAAACCCTAAAACATAGGCCTGTAAACTTAATTTTGGAAATTTGCTCAACTCACGTCAGCGGTCCAGCTGCGTGGTCGAATTATTTAAATATGAGTTATACAACTAATGTAGGCTGTAGTACGTTATAAGCTTTGCTTTGAGGTTATACAATGAAAATAAATAAAACCTTTTATCATCAATATATTCATTTAGACAAATTTAAAGAAGAGATAACCATTCGTTTAGCTTCGGAAACATTCGCACATCTTCGCTAAAAATAACATAACCGAGATAGTCTTCTTACATTAACAATTTATGAAGAAGTTGGAGATTCATAGATTTATTTAGTTTACCTTCACAAAAAAAGTTTATTTTACCCAATTGCACATGTACGGCCAACTGTTTATTTATATTACACACTAAACAAATATTTACAAATATATTTATTGCGTTAACTAAACAGTTAATCTTGTAGTTATGATCTAATAAAAATGCAATTAAATGACATTCGGCCACTGCCTACTATATTTAAAAAAATATAGGTGGTTGTTTACTATGTTGAAAAATATAGGCAATTAATTGTCTGCTATAAATAACTAAAATGAGCTTGACTTGTGAGAAATTAACTAGATAAAATAAAACCTGGCCACAAAATCTCACAATAAATACGTTTACTAACCTCAAACGTGTTTCAACGACAATGTCGCCATCCTCAGTGATGCACGGGCTACAGTAACCAAACTATAACTAATGTTCTCTGTTTGAAGTTATTGTTAGTTAATGATGGATGTTGAATTTTATTATAATTACTTGTTCGCACATTTGCCATAATTCGCCAAAAAGAGCGATAAATAACAAAAAGAAAGAGTCCCCAAAGATGAGAATAAACCTCTAGCGTACATGACAATCCCATATGTGCCGGGATTATCGGAAAATGTTAGGTGCGTAGCCAGAAAATATAGAATTTGTACTGCTTTTAAAACAAAAAACACTGTTAGACAACATCTCGTCCAAACTAAACCTAAAAATGGCACACAGGATTCTAAAAACTGTATTTACAGTATTAAATGTGAATGTGATAGGCAATATATTGGCGAGACAAAAAGACCTTTAAGCATTAGAATAAAAGAACACAAAAATAATGTACGGTTAGGCCAAAAAGAACTAAAACTTAATTATAATAACCATATTAATAATAAAACAGAAAGGTTACCGACTAATAAAAATGCTGAACTTTTACCAGTAGAATCACCACGTGGTGTTATAACCCGTTCCCGTGCGAAACAGTTGAACTATATGAAACAATAGGGAACTACCCTTTCCTGTTTGCCACGCCTGAATACTCTGGCCAGTTGTCAGTCTCTCTCCAACTTGTCAACTAAACGCTTGCCATCAATTGCGTGTGCTTAGTGTTTGATTTGTGTTTTGTCTGTGGTTGGTGTGTTTGACTTCTCAGTCTTAGCTCTGAGATGTATCACGTAGATATTTAAGGTTAGTAGTAATTGTAGTTTTAATTTGTAGTTTTACTTTATTTACTCTTACATAGGCCTAGTTGCCTGGGTTTATGTACCGTTAGTTTTAGTCACTTGAAAACGGGAATTGATTTGTATTCCCGAAACGTCGTGTTTCATAATTTAACACACAAATGATGGCAAATGTCTGAACAAGTAATTATAACTAATGCTTAACCATAACTAACTAGTAGTTCTGTAAACAGTAGACCTCGCTCGTTGAAATAACAAATGTGGTTTTGAGCTTAGGTTAAAAATAGTGTGCCAGTAAGGAAGTAAGCAGAAGGTTTAGCCAGTGAAACATTATTTACAATTCCCGCGATTTCTAGTTCTCGTTTTTAATTCTTTTCTTGGGCTTTAACTGTTAAAGATTTTCTTTTAGAGGCATTGTGTTTTATTTAGGTTAATAATGCGTAAGATAGCTAAAAATATCGCGTTATAGAGGGACAACATACAATTAAATATTTACATACTTAAATAACTCAAACTTAACAATGTATCATAAGTTAACTTAAGTTCCATATCATATAGTAATATTAGAAATAATGAAAACAAAATATGTTAAAACGTCGTGATAGTGGTCTCAACTCATGTACCAACACTTCCCACGGTGTCCTACGGTCATTTTTTGTATGTCCTTTATCGCCGCTAAGTTTCATTTGTTTAATCTCATTTTGTAATTCAAGTAAAGCTAAGTCAAATACTTTTATGAAATTTACAATGATAATTTACAGGTATACAGTTCAATTCTTTGATTTATCCTCTACATTTTCTTATTATAATATGTCATTTTTGGGCAAATGATATATTCCTAAATTACTATTCAAAACAGGCCTAGTTTTGTTAGCAGTCTTGTAGTAGGAACATAAAAACTGGTGTTTTTAAAATAAGAAATTAGAAATTGATAAATATTTTTATACAAATCTATTTAGAACAAAATACGAAACTTTTTTACATTTATAAAAAAAATTACAATAATTTTTACTACTTTTTATGTAGGAATAAAGTTAAACATTTTCCTTTCGTTACTGAACGTGATTGTTTCTTGAGCTAATAACTTTCTTAATTGTACTTCAATAATTTTTTTACTGGCATATATGAATTCTTTAAACATTTATCTACAAAAAAGCTATGGAACACTTTTGAATTGGTTTAGAATAAACGTATAAAAACATGGTTGAAATTCAAAAATTTGGACGATTTTTAACAAATTCTAAGTTTACGGCCATTTTGTGAGCTTACCGTTAGAGATACGGGAAAAAATCAAAAATACAATTTTGTTTAAAATTTAATTTTCTTTTAGCAAAATGTTATTAGTTTTTAAATTTGACTTACGGTTAAGCCACAAACTGGCTTTGGAAAAAAGCTTACACTGAGAGAAACGGTCCGGCCGCCATTTTTATTTTATTTAAGGCGTTAAAAATGAAAAATGGAAAAAAACCGTGTATATACATGGCTCGGCCTAGGAATAAGGAACATTGATGCAAAAAAAATCATCAAAATTGGTCAAGACGTTTGGCCGTAATCGTGAGACAGACACACAGACAAACAGACACACAGACACACAGACGAATGCCGAACGGTCGAGTTAAAACGGAGACCTCGCTTACGCTCGGTCAATTAGTTAAAGTTTGGTTACTGTAGTAGCTCGTGCATCACTGAGGATGGCGACATTGTCGTTGAAACGCGTTTGAGGTTAGTAAACGTATTTTTTGTGAGATTTTGTGTCCAGGTTTTATTTTATCTAATTGTCTACTATTATGTCCTAATAAAATCTATAGGGCCAAATATGAATGGGTTAATTTAGTGGTTCTGAATATTGATGAATATTATTGAAATCAATCCGGTAGTTGTGTACATCAGTGATAAAATATACTTGTTTATTGCCTTTTTCCAAGTGCTTAAATATAATTGTGGTACACAGTCCGAATGCATTACATATTGATATTATAAATTATCACATTATTAAACAGTATAAATAATTTAAATAAATAAATTCAAAAATAATTCTCCACTAAAATGTATATTTCAATAACTCTTTTACATACAATTTTAGTATATAATTTATTGACAATATCAATTTGTCAACAATAAATCTAATTTGCTAATGTCCATAGAAAAGATGAGCTATTGAAATGACCCTTATGGCGAGGCCTAAAGTCGGCAGTAGTAAATGAGCACCGATCATAGTCCCCAGAACAAGTTTTGGGGTGTCATTAAAAATTGTATATATGTGTTAGCACTCTGACGGCCGCATTTTAAGTAAGATTTGGTCCAAATTTGTCTAGGCCGCTCGGACGAATTCGTTAGCCAAAAATATCCGACAAACGGAAGCAAGGTTTTTGACCGAAGTAACTACTTTTCTTACTAAAATGAAACATTTTAAAGGTTTTAATTATAAAAATAGATGCAGGATGTTATTCTGCACGTTTTCTTTTCTTACACGACTTTGGATTACCTCGATCAAAACGTAAGATACTATAAAAGTACCCAGTTCAAATCCACGTGGGTGGGATCCGAGGTCGTCGGCCGAGTTTGTACGCTGCGAGCGAAGCGAAGCATTCCATAATTCGAGGCCGCAAGGTCGAGATGCAAACTAATTCTAATAATATATATCATGTACACACGCAGCCTATTTCCAAAATTGTTGGTAGAAACCCTAAAGCATATAATTTTAATTTTGGTACCCTTTATTTAGTTGTTTAATGTTATAGGCCTAACCTAAAAACTCAATAATCCAATATTTATTATTGAAATCATAGCCCTGCTTATAATTGAGCTTTAGCTCGGTCTCCTGGTAATAATTTATAACGCTCATGCAAATTTAATGCAATCTATATATACATAAGCCAAATCCACTGACTCACTGATCACGATTTCTCAAAAAATAGTGAACGGATTGGAACGAAATTTGGTATGTAGCTTCCTCTAGGGCCATAGGTGCTCACTAAGAAAGATTTTTTAAAAAATTCAACATTTTAGGGGTGTTTGGGGGTCAAAGTTACTAAATCACAATTTCTCTGAAACTACTGACCGGATTCGAATGAAATTTGGTATGTAGCTTCCTCTAGGGCCGTTAGTGCTGATGAGAAAGGGTTTCAAAGAATTTGAAATTTTAGGGGGGGGGGGGGGGCAAAGGTACTAAATCACGATTTCTCTAAAACTACTGAACCGGATTGGAATGAAATTTGGTGTGTAGCTTCCTCTAGGGCCGTACCTGATAAGAATGGGTTTTCAAAAAATTCGAAATTTTAGGGGTTCGGGGGATCAAAGTTATTAAATCACGATTTCTTCAAAACTACCGAACGGATTGGAATGAAATTTGGTATGTAGCTTATTATAGGGCCATAGGTGCTCATTAAGAAAGTTTTAAAAAAAAAAAATCGAAATTTTAGGGGGGGTTTGGGGGGGAGTCAAATTTACTAAATCACAATTTCTCTAAAACTACTGACCGGATTGGAACGAAATTTGGTATGTAGCTTCCTATAGGGCCTAGGTGCTCGCTAAGAAAGGTTTTCAAAAAATTCGAAATCTTAAGAGGGTTTGGGGTGGGTTAAATTTACTAAATCACAATTTCTCTAAAACTACTGAACGGATTGGAATGAAATTTGGTATGTAGCTTCCTCTAGGGCCGTAGCTGATAAGAAAGGGTTTCAAAAAATTTGAAATCTTAGGGGGGTTTGGGGGGTCAAAGTTACTAAATCACGATTTCTCTAAAACCACTGAACGGATTGGAACGAAATTTGGTATGTAGCTTCCTCTAGGTGCTCGCTAAGAAAGGTTTTCAAAAAATTCGAAATTTTAGGGGGCTGGATTTTAATGAAATTTGGTAGGTAGCTTCATCGAGGGCAGTAGGTGCTCGCTAAGAAAGGTTTTAAAAAAATTCGAAATTTTAGGGGTTCGGGGGATCAAAGTTACTAAAAATCCCCGTAAGAAATACATAGTGTAATATATTTATTGATATATATTTTTTGTTATTATACATTTAACTTTGGGCCAGCTAGTATAGTATAACTGTGAACTGACGAGTGTACTTCTTTTCAGGTATAACCAGACTTAGACACAGAAGACGCAACAAATGTCCGCAACAACAGATACAACAGCGCCAAGCGGCGAATCTTCGGGAACGGAGGAGGATGCAGAGTATCAACGATGCTTTCGAGGGCCTGCGCGCGCATATTCCTACATTACCGTACGAGAAAAGACTCTCAAAGGTATGAAAAAGCAATCTTTCTATTTCAAGTTATTCCATGACGGTAGATGTTGCATTTAGATGGTGCTGCCAAAGTCTAAATACGAATTATCATAACAGAATTATTTAAAAAAATCTGGCAATTGGTTGACCGTGCAGGCCAACCCTAGAACTTCCCGCATAGTTTGAATTTTAAACGCTTAAAAATGAGTTTATTTTTTAAAATACCAAAAAACGAAAATTTTTGAATTTTTAAACAACGATAACTTTTGAATGCGTCGTTCGATTTTCATTTTTAAAAAGCATTCTACGCAGTTTTTAAAGCTCAAAAAGAAAATGTACAGGTTTATATTGATTGGTTGAGAAATCTGGAAGATACGTTAAAAAAATACCAAAAAACGAAAATTTGTGAATTTTTAAACAACGATAACTTTTGAATGCGTCGTCCGATTTTCATTTTCAAAAAAACAGCCGACGCAGTTTTTTAAGCACAAAAAATGTATACATGGTTTTATTATGATTTTTTCGCACGCTTTAAAGTTATTTTTAAAAAACATAATAAATTCCAAAAATATTTAGGTTATTTTTTTAAATTTCTTCGGATTGGCTCGATGGATTAACTCTCAAATCTAATCAGATCTAAGTTTTGATACACCCTTTCGAATGACATGTCGTAGAATTCAATCGGTTGATTCGTTTTTGAGAAACTGTACGACAAAAATTTATTTACACACATACATCCACACACACACCCACACACACACACACACACACACACACACACACAGACACACACACACACACACACACACGGTCGGACACCTCGGCGGGAATAGTCAGAATGGCTTCCTGGGACCTCAAAACGTGGAGATTTAATGAAAACTCGACTTTCGAAAATCGGACCGGAATCAATAACTTCCCTTTATTGGTAGCGGGAAGTTAAAAAAACTGAAAACATAATTTCTTGGTAATTGTCTAGAACATTTAAAATTAGCCTAACCAAAATTTCAGAGCAACGGGTTTTATCTTATTTATTAAAACTATAAGAATTTTTAAAAACTTTTGGTTTTAGGATATTTTTTATGTTGTAGACAATCACCAAGAAATTACATTTTCAGTTTTTTTTATTCGATAGGTTATCCTTTGACCTACAGATAACGACAAAACTACCACATTGTTTCTCGTTAAAAAAATAAAATATTTTGTCTGTTGTACGTTTTTTGTAAAGTTAGCGTTTTTCGAGATAGCCCACTTTAACAATTTGTAACGGCCGCCGTTTTGAAAATTATAAACAATAATTCTCAGTGTTTTTGACGCTTGTAAATCGTAAGGTACAAAATGCTTTTACAAAATTCCAACTCAATAGCTAATACTTTTTATGTTTCCGGAGTTGCAATGAGTGTTTGTAAAAAAAAAACAAAATGGCGGATTGCAACTAAGCCAAACAGAACTAGACAAAAGTTACTGATTATTAGGAAACATGAGTTATTGCAGTGGCCCTTATAGTGAGACTGGAGACATAGGGTCGGGAGTAGTGAATAAGCACCGATCCTGGTCCCAATTCCACGTTTTGGGGTGTCATTACAAATTGTATTTGTGGTATATATGTGTTCGGAATCTAGCATTTTAAGTCCAGATTTGGTACACACTTTGGTTGTTCAAGTTCGTTAGCCAAACAAAATCCAACTAGTAGTAGGCCTAATTATTTTTTTAGTTTTATTTTTTATCGTTTTATATAAAGAAATACATGTAGTATATTATTCTGCACATTTGTTTTTTTTACACGACCTTAGATCTCGCTTGGTTCCCTCAAAATCGGTCAAAACGTAAAAATGCCCGTGGGGCATCTCCTGATCCAAGGCCAACGGCCGAGTCTGTACGCTGCGAGCGAAGCGAAGCAGCCCATAACCCGAGGCCACCAGGTCGAGGTGCAAACAAATTCTACTAATATAGGGTACAGTGTGTTTACAAACTCTCTGGAAAAATTTGGTGTACTTGTTCCTTAGGTCAAGACAATCAAAAAACGTACCATAAATATGGGTCTGAAATGCCTAGTTTTCTGTCTGTCCGTCTGTTTGTGTTTTTTACAAATTATTTTATAACTTGAGTACTATTTTAGATAGAAACTTCAAATTTGGCATGATCGTGTACCTTGATAGGTCAAACAAGTATATAAAATTTCGTTACGATATCTTAAACAGTTTCAAGATGGCGGCCATTTAAAATCTTTGATGTTAAATTTCACGAAAACCGTAATTTTTATAAAAAAATGTTACCAGTAATAAAGAGTGTAAAATTTTAAGACGAACAAAATCATACTTTAGTTGCTACAATCGGATAATAAATAACTGAGTAATGAGACATTTACCTAATTATGTAACAACTGTACACGGCAAATTGTTGTTTAGTGCAAATTTAGTATGGTATTTATTTCAGTTTACAATTCAATGAGTTTTACACAGGGATCAAATAAAAACTTTCCTAAATAAATATTTTAATTTGACTCTATTTTTAAAAACTATACTATCTATTGGTTGACAGGTCGACACGCTCAAGTTAGCTATTGGATATATCAACTTCCTGAGCGAGTTGGTGAGGACAGACAGGAGTGGTCAGTGCGACAGTAACAAGAACTCGTCCTTAGGCAAAGCCCACAGACAGCCAGTGAGGGAGGAACACAAGAAAGTCATTGTTAGAGGTCAGTAAAGGTGTTTTGTCAAACCAAATCACCGTTAAAATCTTACTCTTGACAGAAATAGAAACCATAGTATTCACAGCATGATCTTTTTAACTGTGCCAAAAGGGGATCTCATAATCATTGATTTTATAGTAAAATTTAAATGGGGGGGGGGAGGGGTCACACCAATCGATGTGCGCAGGAAAAGCCAATTTCTGAAATTTTGAAAAATTACCGCCAATTATCAGTATGGCGGCTAACTTTAAAATTTCGTTTAGAAAACCCGTTTTTAGCGAATTTCCGTAGGAAATATGAGCTATTACAGTGACTCTTATGGTGTCACCTAAGGTTCGGGTTAATGTTATATACCCCATGATGCTAACCCTTAAAACTTCTGGAGACCTACCCAATCCCATGTCCAAGTAAGCATGTGGGAACGTTTATTATACAGCATACATTAGTTCTATAACTCATATTTAATAAACGGTACCAGGAACTGGCACATACTTTCTCACAAACATATTTAAATTATTAAACAGATTCACTGTGACTTGTAGGGTGGGGTAGAAGAGGTGATTTTTTATTAAGTTAGGAGATTAACTAATAAATATTATTATTATTATTATTATCTGCAGAGAAAACTATTCCATCGATTTCAAACAAATTTGCACAAAACACGTCAATTAGGCCTGTATAGATGCACGAAAAAAGTTTTGAAAAATTTTGAAGAACAACCCGCTTTATGGCCAAAAATCAGTTATTATTATTATTATTAGTTAAACGAGAATTTTTAGAAAGATGCGGTTTTTTGCATATTGTAGGGTACATTAAAGGCTACAAATAAACCAAATTTTATCAAAATCGTTAGAGCCGTTTTTTTATAAAAACAAAAACAACTGATTTTTTGGGTTTTTTTTCCAAAAAGGGGGTTGTTTTTCAAAAATTTTCAAAACAGTTTTTCGTGCATCCATACAGGCCTACTTGACATGTCTGGTGCAAATTTGTTTGAAATCGATCGAATAGTTTTCGCTCTAGCTTTGTATACATACAGACATAAAGACTGTAAGTATTGGTAAGTAAACACCAATAATTGAAACACCAATACCCAATAACATCAGCAACAACAAAATAATTATAATAATATATTATAAAATAGAAATAAATAAATAATAAATGAATCTATGGAAATAGGTCAGACTATACTTTCTCTATACTATAGTATAGTGAGAAAGTAAAACAACAGACTTTATCTAGGCCTACCTAACTATGCTGACGGGGATTTTTAACTCGGTAAATGTGTACAATTATTATTATAAGGATTATAAAACTCTAGGCCTATTTGCTAAAATTTTGTATTCATATACGTTATTACATAATATATTGAAAGAAAGATACAAATATTATCATTAATTGTTTTTTATTTCATATTGATAGAGCAAATGATTTAGAAATTATTTATATTATAGTGAAGAAATTAATAATATAATATGTTTATACGAAGATGTACGAATGTTTCCGAAGTTAAACGAATAGGTAGACTATTCTCTTCTTTAAATTTATATAAACGAACATATTGATGATAAAACGTAGTATTTACATACAGTTTATAACCTCAAAATAAGTATTATAAAGCATACATTAGTTCTATAACTCATATTTAAAAATATCAACTTCACAAGAAATTATAACGATTGAAGTTGTAAACATAACCCCAAAATATAATATACATAGGTGTTGTTTACAGATGATGGGTGGAATCAGCTGTTATATTATATTATATGTTACTCACGTACGTACGGACGTACACTCGCTTTTATAGGAGTTGATTATACTATATTATTACTAACCCGACTACATGCACACGTAATAATTAAGAAAATATTTTAATAGATTGAGGTTAGACGTATTTACCTGCACGTAATAAAACTGCATCCAATAACCGCAGCGAATTCCGCACGCTTTAACCTCGTTTCGGTCAATTTTCGCCGTGTCATTTAATAAATAATTTAAAGGGCTCGAAGGGTCGGGGGTGGAAAGGGCAGCTGTAGACTATCGGAGCATGACCCTAGGGGTGTCTCTTACACTGTTGTGCTCTGTTTAACAACAAATTGTACACATTGTTGTCGTACAATAGCCTGATCTACTGTTAATTTGAGGTTAGAAACCGCAATGCATATGTTTCGCCCAATCAGCTGTTCGTAGAGCATTAACACTTCATCGGAAACATCTGATCTCATTGTTACGCGATTATTGAGGAGTTTTGTAACATTTCTGTTTTAGGCGTAGCTGGTTTATTCATCTTCCTACGAATATGGGTGGCCACTGCGTGCTTCGCACGCCAATACCATTCCTACCTGTACAAACGTAGTATTTAATAATTTATTAAGTGTAAACTTCTATAGGAGCTCTTAGGGGCTATGTTTGCTGGCGGGTGAATCGGATTTTAAAGTCACGCATTTTCTGAAACGCTCTATTCCGTCAGTTTGAAAAAGTTTTGGTCTTGCCGAGATTCGAACCGGCAGAGTCCATATCACCGTAGACTAGCGCCTTAGCCGGTTTGGCCACGAACGCATTGCCAGTCTATAGGCCTAAATCTGCTGATTTCACCCATTATCTTTTCTGTAATTCTTAAACAATCCCAGTGTAGATTATTTTTTGGGGTTATGTTTACATACAACTTCAATCATTATAATTTCTTGTGAATTAATTTTTTTTAAATATGAGTTATAGAACTAATGTATACTATAATATACGTTATAATATTTGCTTTGAGGTTATAAACTGTATATAAATACAACCTTTTATCATCTATATGCTATATCTATATATATAAAATCCAAATACCACTCACTCACTCACTCACTCA
>JAGFPH010002893.1:111089-133966 GCA_018207615.1 Philaenus spumarius | reverse complement strand
CATTTGTAAATATAATATATGCAACTGATTTAATTTTGTTCTTTCATTTTATTCAACCAAATGCGTTTTAAGAATAATTCAAACAATTACATATACTGTACATATTGGAAGCAATGGTTTTCACTGCCATTCTTATTATCCCTTTGCGCTCGAAAGGCCACTACCAGGGGCCACACCCGACTCTTAGACAACTCGTATTATTTCCCATAAACTTAGTCCTCTCAGGTTGCATGGCCACTGAGAGAGGCCGCTCTTTCGTCTGCATCTACTTGGCTACCATTTTGACTGGACGGCATCACCAGTTCGTAATTGTTTTGTTGAATCCACTTGACAAGTTGGTAAGTAGGTTAGAACAAACATGAATATTTTACAAATAAGCTCTGTTTAGTGACAAATATAACTTATTTGAAATAGAAAACACGATATTGCTTAATATTTTAAACCTCATAAAGACATAATAATTATATTATATAAATAACATATGAAAACCAAAGTGGGATGCAACCAATAGTCGTGTTTTTAAATGACAAACTACAATATAGAAAGTGTTTTAAAATTGTACAAACTTAAATTATAGCTTAATTAATTTAAATTATCCATTCTTGTAATTTTTAATTATCAACCGTTTATCACGACACTAAATAAACGGTACCAGGAACTGGCACATACTTTCTCACAAACACATTTAAATTACTAAACAGATTCACTGTGACTTGTAGGATGGGGTAGGAGAGTTTTTTTATTAAAGTTGGAGATTAACTAATAAATATTATTATTATTATCTAGAGAGAAAACTATTCGATCGATTTCGAACAAATTTGCACCAAACACGTTAATTAGGTCTTTATAGATGCACGTAAAAAGGTTTTGAACATTTTTTTAAAAAAACCCGCTTTATGGCCAAAAAACCCCCCAAAAATCAGTTATTATTATTATTAGCTAAACGAACATTTTTAGAAAGATGCGGGTTTTTGTATATGGTAGGGCACATTAAAGGCTACAAATAAGCCAAATTTGATCAAAATCGTTAGAGCCGTTTTTTTTTTATAAAAAAATAATAACAGATTTTTTGGGGGTTTTTTGGCCAAAAAGGGGGTTGTTTAAAAAAAAATTAAAAACCCTTTTTCGTGCATCTACACAATCCTACTGGACATGTCTGGTGCAAATTTGGTTGAAATCAATCGAATAGTTGTATACTTTTATTAAAGTTGCAGATTAACTAATAAATATTATTATTATTATCTAGAGAGAAAACTATTCGATCTATTCTGAACAAATTTGCACCAAACAAGTAAATTAGGTCTTTATAGATGCACGTAAAAAGGTTTTGAAACATTTTGAAAAACAACCCCCTTTATGACCAAAAAACCCCCAAAAATTAGTTATTATTATTATTAGCTAAACGAGAATTTTTAGAAAGATACGGGTTTTTGCATATGGTAGGGCACATTAAAGGCTACAAATAAGCCAAATTTGATCAAAATCGTAAGAGCCGTTTTTTTTATAAAAAAATAATAACCGATTTTTGGGGGGTTTTTTGGCCAAAAAGGGGGTTGTTTTTCAAAATTGTTCAAAACCCTTTTTCGTGCATCTATACAGGCGTACTGGGCATGTCTGGTGGAAATTTGGTTGAAATCGATCGAATAGTTTTCTCTCTAGCTTTGTATACATACAGACATACAGACATACATACAGACATAAAGACATACAGACAGACATTTTGTAAAAACCACTTTTTTGGACTCAGAGGGTCCCAAAACGGATATTTCCACAAAAATCTCAACATCGATTTTTTTTGCGATCACTATACTTTCTCTATACTATAGTATAGTGAGAAAGTAAAACGACTAGTATAGAAGGAGGGAAAGTAATCATGCGTTGTCCACATAGTTCAATAGTTTCTCTACAGATTCCAGCACTTTACACAGGAAATAATATAATTTTGTAAAAAGAAATAGGTTTCCATAGGTGGAAATGCTATGTCCACTCACGGTGGCCATGCAAGTGTTCGCGGGATTGTGTATTGGGCACTCTGAGTGGCCGTACGAGCTGGGAGGAAAAGAAAATGGCATGGCCACTCCCAATGGCCATACGACTCTTTTTTAAAAACTCTCTTCGAGCGCAAAGGGTTAAAAACATAACATTGGGCACATACGATTCCCGAATCTCAACATTAGGTGTACAATGTAACCGTCCAACTTTGCGGTACGTATCGACCTAACAAATCAGTTTAGACACTTAATTTCAACTGGACCAACTTTATTTCACACCTAAAGAAAATTCGGCCTGCAGGAGAAAACCGCAGAACACCTGATAAACCGCGAAACGATAAGAAACGTACAGGGAAATTTCATTGTTACCAATAATCTCTAAGGTCGAAAGATTGCTGTTGTAGAGACTCAAAAATATAATTCCTCCCTCAGCAACAATTTGGGTTCACATTAAAATATTCATCATTGATCAAGTTCACAGGATTACAAACACAATTGAAAATACCCTTGACAATCTGTGGAGTAATCTTCTTGGATGTGGCTTAAGGCTTTGTTATGGGACTGGAGTGGAAGCTTCAAGGAGATCTACCAAATTAATTCTATAAAATATTAAAATCATAATGACTCACCGCCATTTTCAGGTGAAACGGGAAGAAGAGTACTCTGGCCTAAAGAAATTTGCAGCTGGTGTTCCTCAGGGAAGTGTGTTAGGCCCAGTATTGTACCTACAAGGGATCTACCTACAATAAAGGGTGCGACAATATCTACATTCGAGGATGACGCAGCAGTACTTTGACTGGTACTAAAACTTTAAGAGTGTCTAATGTCATTACTGTATCAAATAGATTAAGAAATGACATTAGGTGTATTAGGTTAAATCGATCCAAGTAAACTTTACCAAAAGTACCAGTAATTTGCAATACGGCTGAATTTTTTTTATAAGTACATTAAAGTATGTAGATTAACATAAAAAAAGTTTACCAGTCTATCAATTTCCCAAAGTCGAAAAAAATCGATTATTTTTCTTTCGATTATCCTTAATATTTCGAGCTGGGATGAAGATAGAGGAAAATAAAAAATACCACCCTGTAGGGGAGGTATTTTTAAACAAAAAAGGTCATATGTATTTATTTCGTCCGAGCAATGGTTTGTCTGGAAAAAAATCGATAATGCAGGTATGTATTTTGCAGCAGGGGAAATCACTAAAAGGGGACATCTTATTCATATATGAAGCTTTGGCTCATTCTAAATTGGCCGAATTTTAATATATCGAATTGAAACTTGACATAGGAGTTAAAATATACATTTTAAACATTTATGCTGAGTCTCAGCTTGTTATCTTGAAAATTACCCGATCTAGAGCCACTTGACTTATTAATGGGTTTCTCGATTTTAGGAGTACCGGACCCACCAATTCATTTTAAAGAGCTCGAGTTTAGAAAATTTTCAAAATATCAACCTGAAAGTTTTTTACAAGTTAAATATATATATTCAAACAAGTTCAAGGAGTATAAACCTTTTTCATTATTTACTTTTAAAAGCACAAGTAAATTAAAAAAGTATAATTTTAGACCTTTTTAGATTTTTCATCAAAACGCTTGAGTTGATCAGCTGCAGATTAGTCATTTTTTAAAATATAGTTTTTAAAATAAGTATAGCAAAAAACAATTGTATTTTTAACTTCTGTACCAATTTTTAAATCTATATGTTCGAAAATGTCGAAAAAATGGAGTCGTTGAATCCAAAAGTGTTATAGTTAAAACGAGATAGGTAAAACAGAAGACTATTTTCAAGCGCCTCGTTTTTAAAAATAACAAGAAAAAAATCGTTCATACTTACTAAGAATATTTATACTGGTGTACTCAACTTGTAAAACAAATTTGGTGTTGATATTCCACAAATTGACGAAACTGGAATAGATTGAAATTAGTTCGTGGGTCCGGTACTCCTAAAATCGATAATCGAAATCGACTCCTAGATCGGGTCATTTTCAAGATAACAAGATGAGACTCAGCATAAATGTTTAAAATATATATTTTAACTCCTATGTCAAGTTTCAATTCAATATATTAAAATTCGGCCAATTTAGAATGAGCCAACGCTTCATGTATGAATAAGATGTCCCCTTTTAGTGATTTCCCCTGCTGCAAAATACATACCTGCATTATCGAATTTTTTCCAGACAAACCATTGCTCGGACGAAATAAATACATATGACCTTTTTTGTTGAAAAATACCTCCCCTACACGGTGGTATGTTTTATTTTCCTCTATCTTCATCCCAGCCCGAAATATTAAGGATAATCGAAAAAAAAATGATAATCGATTTTCTTTTTTGACTTTGGGAAATCGATAGACTGGTAAACTTTTTTTTATGTTAATCTACATACTTTAATGTACTTATAAAAAAAAATTCAGCCGTATTGCAAATTACTGGTAGTTATAACCTATACCGACTGGGCTATGAGCAACACATCTCTCAGCATGTCCATCCTGACATACACGGACTGCTGGACACTGGTAATGCAGTTTAGACGTTTGCAAAGAATTAAACCCCTGGATTTGACTCATGGGCGGATCCAGTCAGTTTTCAAGGAGGGGACTGTCTCTTATCCGGGGGGGTATAGAATAATTTTTTGGAATACGGTGTTTGAAAACGTCTTTTTAGACTATTTCACGATCACCCATTTTGAAAAGGAATTAAGGATTATATAATTTACCCAAAAATAAAGTTTTATTGCAACAAATCGTAGAGAATAAAATAGAATTGAACTGTATACTTGAAAATTTTAAATAGATTTATTCTAAAAACTTATTTCACTAAATTACAACAACTAAACAAAATTCTCACAAACGTATAGTATATAGTTCCAGCCAGACAGGAAAAGGTAACGGCTAGGGCGTTGAAAATGTACATATTTCACGGAATTACCCGAATAGTTCGGAACACTAAACCAGGTTTTCCTCATATTGAACGAAAATATAGAACTTGCACTTCAAATCGATATAAAAATTATTATACGAATACTGCATATAGATTTGTAATAGATACATCGATTGCAAAATGTGCTTTCTCATTTTTTTGAAAACTGTCCAATGGAAAGGGTTTACAGACAAATTCATATCTAAGAAACTATAAAAGTGACGAATTATTAGAAGATCGTGGTAGAAAGTTAAAATCTTGACAAATCCAGTGGTGTCCTTATCTTCTTCTCAAAACAAGTCTGTCTAACGATTATGTGCCTTTAAAAAGTGACGAATTGAGTCATTTCCTTGTGCTTTCTAGAGCGGCATCAATATTGATTTAGGCAACTACAATTTTACAAAGATGTTTACATATATGTAAATATATACTTTTTAGAAGAAATTTGTAAATACAAAAATTGAAGTTCAAAACATTTTCTTTCCAATAGTTTTTGTTTTATTGAGATTTGACAATATTTAGTGGGTGAAATATTCGATACAAGTTGTGTTGTCTGACACTACTCAATTGAGCATCTGCCACTTAGACGATTAAACAAAAATATAATAACCCAAAGGGGGGGCTGCAGCCCCCACAGCCCCCCCCCTGAATACGCCAATGACTAGACCAAGACATGCTAATTATTGGGAGTAACCATATATGTAATCGACTTGATGAGTAACTAAACTAAGTTGTAATATCTAATAAAAAATCTTTGAGAGGTTCGAACAGGTCAGTTGGAAAACTAACCAAAGGACAAAACATCCCCAGGACAACCTTGTCAGAAGGATCCTTAGGTTCACTGAGCTTAGGGACCTTGACAGTGGTAACTAGGGGTTTGACATCCTTTATGTGGGAGACCAATAAGCCCTTGAGGCTGACGTGCGTAAGGTTTCGACCACTCTCTTAAGAAGATCCCAGAAAAGTTTAGGGGTTCAGCAGTGAAGTTTCAGCTGTTGCACCGGTACTCACAAAGTGTCATTCAAAACCAAAGAAAAAATAAAGACAAAGAGTCAATGGGGCCGACTCTGGTGATGTGTGTGGGGGGAGGGGGGGTTGATGTGGCAGGTACCTTTTATATAAATACAGTAGATAGATTAGTAACATTAATCATGGATGAATTCATATTGGCAAGGTCATGCTATATGGCTTGCTGAAGTCAGAGTTTAGATAGTAGGGGGAGGTAATGCTGGTTTGGTTTGTAAAATAAATAAATCTGTTAGCAACCTTGGTCAAGAGCAGACTCTACACCACTCTTGGGGGGGGGGCTCTATTGCATTTATTTCAATCATTAGTCAGTTGTAACTTTATGCCAGCAGAGAAAAATGTTAGTTTCTTTTAAATAAATGAGCTAAATTGTGAAATCGTTCACATGTATTATTCTGAAGAACCTTCACCCCCACCGACACGGACACGGACATTACAAAAAACTAGAACTAGAAAGAAAAAGAAGATGATTGAAAAAAGCGGACGGTGGGCATTAGCTTCAGTGAACAAGAAGAAATGCCTTCTCGAACGAAGAAGTATGCCCAACGGCCAACTCTTGCGAATAAATGTATTATACGTTACATGTTTTAGACAGTCTTATGAGAACATATTATAAGACTTTATGTGAACATTATACAGGGTGTCCCCGAACTCTCTCGACCCCTTTTGTGGATATGTTCCTGGGATCCAGACAAACATATTTCACAATATAAACATGGGTCTACGGTGCTTATTTTTCCGTCTGCCTGTCTGTATGTGTTTTTTACAAAATACTTAATATTTTTGGAAGTAGAAAAGATAATTGGCTCAAACTTTGTATACCTATTTTTTTGCGTAACCTTTTATCACTGTACTAAAAATTAGAACACTATTTTAAATAGTTTAAAAATGGCGGCCGTTTATAATTTTTAATGTCAAATATCTCAAAAACCGATAACTTTACGAAAAAATTACAACAGACAAAAAAATTACTTTTTTAATAACAAACACAATGGTTTTTTTACTTCGTCTGTAGCTCAAAGGATAACAGAGATATTGACAAAAAAAAGGAAAATTTTGTTTCTTGGCAGTTGTCAACAATACCCAGAATTACTCTAAAAACAAAATATTTTAATGCGTTTTGGGTCAAATATCGCAACAATTACTGCAGTTACTGAACAGGAACCGATCTTATTAAATTTATCTGCTAATTTTACGTAAATTAAATTAAATTTTACACCTTAACTAACGCTCTACATATTTCAATAGGAATTCGTTTCTGTGAGTAATCTGAAACACGGGTGAAATCTTTCGCCAGCTGTAACTCTCTAACGAAGCATTTCCGGACCTATGAATATATGAACTTTTTCATTATTTTTTGCTAGTGGAATCAGCTCAAAAAGTGCTCGGAACATTATCCAAAGTACCTGGAGACCGAGCTAAAGCTCGATTATAAGCAGGGCTATGATTTCAATAATAAATATTGGATTATTGAGTTTTGAGGTTAGGCCTATAACATTAAACAACTAAATAAAGGGTATATACAACATTAGGCTTACCTGTAATAAAAATACAGTTTAAAGGATTAACCACAATCTCAACGCTATGCCTCAGAAATAAGTCAGGCCTAAATTAAAGTATTATTTCAATATCGATTTATTCCTAGGGCCTAGTTCGCTCACGTCAATAACTACTATTATTGCAAATTTCCGTGAACATCGTTTAGGTTAGGCCTATAACATTAAACAACTAAATAAAGGGTATGTTTATTATGTATTCGTTGCCATGGTAACTATAAATAGATACAACATTAGGCTTACCTCTAATAAAATATACAGTTTAACAGAAAGCAGATGATTATTGTAATGGCATTGAAAACATTTGCATCAGCTGTGCTTTGTATTGTTTAAAATGGACAAATTTCACTTTTTAATTTAATAAAAAGACGTAGAAAACGAATTTTCACAGACTGGTGACCATTTCCAATCGATTTCTCGTGGCCAAAAGCCTAATATAAAATCAAAAAATCAAAAATCCTTAGACGGAGATTCCAGATCCATTTAGCAGACAAACAATTATCTCTCGCTTTAGAAGATAAGATAACTTATTATTTTAGCTCATAATAACTTTTAAAATATTTTGTTTCTAGAGCAATTCTGGATATTGTTGACAACTACCTAGAAATAAAATTTTACTTTTTTGTCAATATCTCTGTTATCCTTTGAACTACAGACGAAATAAAATACCATTGTGTTTTTCATTAAAAAAGTAAATTTTTTTGTCTCTTGTATTTTTCTTAAAAAAGTTAGCGGTTTTTGAGATATTTGACATTAAAAATTATAAACAGCCGCCATTTCGAAAACATTTAAAATAATTTTCTAATTTTTCGCACAGTGATAAAAGGTTTTGCAACAAATAGGTATACAAAGTTTGAGCTCAATATCTTTTCTACTTCCAAAAATATTAAGTATTTTGTAAAAAACTAATACAGACAGACAGACGACAAAATAAGCTCCGTAGACCCATGTTTATGTTGTGAAATATGTTTGTCTGGATCCCAGGAACATATCCACAAAAGGGGTCCAGAGAGTTCGGGGACACCCTGTTTATTAAAATTTATTAATGTTAGATAACATAGTCCGGGGTACATTCTTTTTGTTAAAACTAAATGCATAAAAATGTACAGTTTTAACTCGGAACTTTACTAAACACTCTAAATTAAGTAACAAAAGTAGATTCTGCTTTTCTCTATTTAGCTCATTTTCACATCCACACACATAACATACAATTTTAAACTTACTGTTGGAATTTTTTACATATCATGTTCGGCTTTATCTGAAAGTGAGAATTTTTTAAATCAACTTGATATTCTAGACAGGTGGTTGAGTTCTTGTAGAGTAGGAAGTGGGATGGCTCCTTCAAACCCTTGAGTTATTAAAAAAGTATGCTTTAGAACTCTCAGAGACAGGCACGTAGCCAGGGGGTGGGCTTACCGGGCTGCAGCCCACCCCAAAATTTCCTGATACAATAATTTTTTTAAATTAGGATTATAAAATTGCATTGACATTGATATCTGTACAAATAACTTACACTGTAGTGTAATTTTGTAATATGACGGTATTTACAAAAATGTAACGTCTTCAAACCTACAATAAGAAATCTGCCATGTTATCAATTTGTTAGTGAGAGCTTATTAGACTGCTAGAGAGAGAATGGCAATACACAGAGCAGTGAGAGTGTATCTCCATTCAGCTTGGCGCTCAGGCTCGCTGTGTCCTGGAATTCTAATAGTAATTTATCACCAGAAGTTTGGTCCAGAACAGTTATGTACACTTTAAAAAAAAAAAACAAATACACTAACTGCTTTTAGACATATATATTGTGTTATAATTTTTTGAAATCAATTACGGTACTTGAAGCTAGCAACACAGCTTAGAAATATGTAGGCCTATGCTTCTTTCATGACAGTGTGCTAAACTTTTGGGGGTACTGTATTTTATACCTCTTGGTTGAGGGCTATTCCGTACCCCCTCCCCCCCAGTGTGGTTTACTAACAAACAGAATCAGCCCACCTGAAACAAAATTCCTATCTACGGCCCTGCTCAGAGATAATTCAAAGAACATTTTACACACGTTTTCTGCTCATCGTTTTGGTTGCCAAACAAAATAGAAAAGAACACTTTTATTTTGGGTACCTAAGAGAACAGATTATGATGGAGCTTGTAAAAATAAGACCCTCTGTGGCGCGGCCCTCTTCTATCTAGTTAACCCTTTCGAGGTTCTAAAGATGGTGCGTCTCCCCTTTAGGGTGTGCCATCTGTCCTCTTGCGAACGTACAGGCGTTGTCAGGATGGATGGCAAAGAAGGTTCTTCAAAATAAGGTGGTAAACGTGCAGTTTACTTTAAAACGTTTATTTTTATTCAAAAGCACACTCATTTTCTCTGCTGGTTCCGTACTAACTAAACTAAACACATAAGGCGAAGGCAAGATTTCTTCCCCCTGTTTATTTGAGCCTACTCAGTATAGAAATGTTTACTGCCACGCTGTGTAGAATACGTGATCTTCGCAAATCCTATGATTATTTAGTTGTTTCTTGGAGAAGTTATTTTATCCACAGACACATGCTCTTGGTTTTTACTGCTGAACCCCCAATTACATACATTTAAATACGTTTAACATACAATGGAATCTTTAATTCATAGACTTTAAAAAAATACACAAATCAAATAAATGAGACTTATCGGTACTAAATGTCACAGTAAAAATTTTGGTGAATATAAATCTGCAAAAATTTAATTAATTTTTCTACCCTACATACAATTTATATCAAACAATTAGTTAGGTGCTATAGATTTATGTTTTTTTACCTGGTTTTTTATAAACTTTGTCTGGCGACGTTTGCCTTGTCACGGTTTCTGTAATCATATGACTATAATAGGTCTCATAATACAGGCCTTTCTTAATTTAATTTTCATAAAATGAATTAAATTTTCATAACTTCTTCATGTTGACCAACTGTTGATTAATATTCTACTAGTAAATCTCCGTGAAAAATCCAACTCTCTGATAAAGACTAAAGAACAAAAATATTGAGTTGTAGTTTATCAGCTGTTTTAGAGAAAATTATTCTAAAATGATCAAGTTGGCATTTTGTTGATGTTTTTTTACCACTGCAAGTCATTACTAGTGCTTTTATTTGTTTAGTTGTAATTTCTGCTGTAAAATGCTAATCAAGTTAAAATAAAATGTGTACGAATACACAAAAGTATTTACTACTCAGATACCGTACTAGTATATTGCACAAATTAGTAAAATCGTTTTTGTTTGTGTAAAAAGGTTTAAGTATAGGCTAAATTAAATGGCTGCTGCAGGGAACAGGGATTCAAAAAACGAAAACTACACTATTAGTGAAACACAACAAAGTAGAGACGAACTGGTAAGGTAACACATTACAGTGAACTTAAAATTAACGTTTTCTATATAGTTCTTGAAATATGGTCCAAGGAAAGTAATAATTGGCCTATTTCGAGATCTACATTTTAGGTTATGATTGGTGTAATTTCAAATATTTTAATATGTAGATTGTGAAATAATTTCAATGATATATCGTCGCTTAGGTAACAATACCACTTATGTTTTTTGAGGTGTTGGCACCTCTGAGTTGCGATATGGTGAGGTGGCGTGTTGTAAACTTTGTCCGTTTATAGTGTTTTGCTACATCAATATAGGCATATACAATAATAATTTAAGTTTGTTTTTGAGATAAATTTATAATTGACATGACTAAGTTGTTTCGCCAAAACCAGTTTAATAGCGGAGTATGGCAATTGTTAGTGAGGGTTTTTTGGTGCAAACCCAGCCGCAATAATAAAAGAGGTGATATTCTAAAATTTCTCATTCACCATATGTTTCTAAGGTATTTATTTATTTTAGCGTGTCAATCAAAACTACTATAAATACACAAACCTTAACTTTTTTTCTTTATAAATATAGTATTTAGGGCCTACACTTCACTGATTCCGGGAAAGCAATATTTAACCATCTTCAACACGTACAATATTAAAAACTTTGAAATCAAAATATGTTCCTTATGGGAATTTAAATTGTAAAGAGCCGACATGTTTTTCTCAGCGTTCTCCCAGCGTTCCTGGATTTGTCTTGTTCTTTTTTTGTGTAGAAACGAACAGTTTAGCCAACTCAACTAAGTAAACATACTGTGACTAGTGACTAAATACTAACTTATAAGTTAGAACCATTTAGGTTTTAATTAAATTTTAATTATATAATGTGATAAATATAATCATACTGTTATCGGCCAGAGTAAGTAAAAAGTAACATTCTGTGACTAAATACTATAGGTTAGAACCTTTTACGTATAATTTTAATTATATAATGTGATAACAACGAAATTTGGCTAATTTATTACGGAACCAATGAGATTTAATGCTGCGGTCACCCGTTTACTAGGTTACTAGTCCACAGGTCACCGATTTATACGCTCCCCATTCAGTACAATAACCTATTGTTCGATTTGGCAACGTTGATGAAATTCCATTTTAATTACGCAGTTACATTGTAGTTTCTATTGTTCTTAATGGTACGTTGTTATAGTTTTCGTAATTCACGTTTTGTTACATTATTTTTAATTTTCTTGTTTTGGGGGTACTTTTGGGATTAATATTGTTTAGTTTATTTATTTCTTACGTGTTTGGTGTATGTGAAGTGATTTATTTTGTTATAGCTTAATTACAACGTGAAATATTGCGGGAAAGTTGAAACCTAACCTATATATTTTCAAGTTTTATTTCCTTCATAATTCCTATAAATTTTATTTCCCGGGATTTTTTTTTGTTTTTTTACAATCAGTTAGACGTGTTCTTTCATATTATTTCAAATTCCCTTAGAAATCGATTGACAAGTTTTTTAAAAGTAAATTTTTACCGTTTCTAATTCTGAATTAGCAGATTTAAAAACTTTTGTAATAGATTTATGAGGATTTCTTTTAACGAAAATTTCTAATTATAGTTTGAGTTTGAAATATGCTATTAGAGGTTAACTTTGGATTTATATTTCATAAAGTTTCAATTTGATTGGATGATGTCAAATGATTAGGTACCTACATTTTTTGTTTCCCTTAACAGCAGTTAAGTTGGAATCAGTGTAATGCACGGTGGCCGATAAACAATAAATATAAATTTCTTAATGTGAAACATAATTTATTTAAGGAGTATAGGCCTATATACAGTATATTCTAGAATGTATAGTTTTGATAAGTCACTGGAATGTCTGGCGGAAAGGGATAGGTGAAAATAACACATATTGCAGGGCGCAGTTTGCTGTTTAGGAACAAATAATTCATTGTTTGCCAGTAGACATCTTATAGCCAATCATCTGGCTATAAGGCTGCACAGGTGTTAGTGCACTACTTCCCAGGTAAATGATTAACCCTCCAAGTGGTAATTAAATCATTTTAAAGTGCTGGGCCATTTTTGAGCATCTTACACGGTTAGTTTACCAATTATTTTTTATACGAAAGAATATATTTAATTAGCATGTATTATATATCAAATTGTTCATAACAACATGTTCTACAATATAAAATACAAATAAAACACTTAACCACTTGGTGTTAAAAAATGACGTCCTTAGAGTGTTGGAGTAAAAAATTTGTTTATATTTTTTTTAATTCGTAGGCACATAGATGGTCTTGAAAATGAAGTAGGCCTAATGTAAATTCCAAAATATCAAAATTGTTCTAATTTTAGTTCTGTTAAGAAATGTATCACAAAAAACTAGTTAATCTAAAACATTTAATAAAAATTTTAAAAATAATACATATTTTAGTTTTTGAGAAAAATGTATTATACAGTATGTGAATAAGTATTTGTATACCATTTCACAAATAAACCATGTTGAGTCCATCTTGGTCTCTAATATGAGTCCACAAATGCTAAATGTCTAATAGGGTATAATAAGATATGTAGGCCTACAGAAAAAAAATGTTTATAGACCGACTAAACAACCTTAGTCAGTTGCGTAGTTTTTTCACAAACGTACACAAACCACAGCTTACGGCTGACGATATTGTCATCTGTTACTTTTTTTCTTAAAAAGATGACAAACTCGCACTGCCTACTAGATAGACAATTCAATTGACTTTCATTCTATGTGAAGGGCAAGTTTATCCAATAACTATTAGCTTAGATGTATCGATTTTATGGACTATCGCACTGTGCGACGCTAGCACTTTCAAATGGTCTGAACAGGTCACACAGTGCGATAGTAGCACACCACAGGTGTTTGCTGTAAAATATGCTTAGTACTCGCCATTCATTCTTATGCCATATTTTATTAGTTTGATCGTTGTGTTTATTATGTGTAGCCCATGTATGTGGCATATTATTGTAAAGTTCCCCAATTACACAAGTCTTCCCAAGACAGATATTTGAAATGCATCGCTCACTGAGAAAAGAAAGGGCCACTGTCCCGAGACCAGTAGTACAAACATCCAGTGCACCACTCAATTCAGCCGTTTCGGACAGCAGAGGGACAAACAAGAAAGTTTCAAAAGTGAAACTACGTATGCTACAGTACAACAGCAAAGAGCAAATTTACACAGAAGTCCTGATTCTGAAGTCTCCTCTGGAAACGCTAGCTCATTAAGTTACCGAACGTCACTAGGCCTACTCCTGAAAGGGTTAAATCTATTATTTTTCAGAACTTTAGCTTTCTGGATTGGATTTAAAACTGGTCTCAAAGTTTATGTTTTAAAATTTTGCCTGTTTTACTTTTAATTCTTCACGTAAACTTTTACGGCTTTCACCTAGGTAGGCCTACACGCCTCCTGTATTTATAAAATTGTTTAACGGAATAAAATATCTTAACCTAACCTGTCAATATTGCAAATATCTTGGCAACATATTCAGTATGTTAACATGTAAACTTATTCTTTCCAGATTAACACGGCTGTCAGATTCCTACTGACGCCGAAAATACAAAACTCTCCGGCCAATCTTAAAAGAAAATTTCTTCTGAACAAAGGGCTTAGCGAAACCGAAGTCGATGTAGCTTTCGAAAGAGCGGGACTGTCGGTTTCTCAAGTAAGTCAACAAAACTTAGACCAAGTGCATTCTCATCAAATTATCTCAATTTTTAGGTATCAACGAAAACAGCGTGTCATGACCCAATTTGAATGTTTCAGGAATCGCAATTCAGTCGACATGTCGCAGTGAACGTACCTCCAGCTGCGCAACTTTGGCAACCTCAGCCTAGATCTACGTGGCATTGGATTCGGGATGTGGCTAACACAGTTACCGCTTTAGGAGGATTGTTTTATGCGATTTACTGGGTTTGGAAGGTATGTTGATGGTGATAAATGTTTTGTATAAAACATCTTTTAACTTTAGGGGTGTGCAGTAGGCCCCTACCGTTCGAGAAAATGCTTGAGCTCTGTGGGCCTAATTGTATGCATTCTATTGTAAGCCCAACTAGAATATCGCTTGTAAGCACTTACGTTGTTTCTAATGACAGTCTTATTTTTAATTTTTTCGTCGTATGTATACAGCAGTTAACGCCAATGTACGATCTCAGTAGATAACTAAAGTCACCTTGATGATAAACTGTTTTCAAGTAATTAATTAAAAAATCATGTTTTCGTCTTCGACTCTATCAATTTACTCTTTCTTGTAATTACAAATTCAGATAATTCGTTCATAAATATGTCTTTCCGCAGATTGCAATTTATCTTCAAAACTCGATGGAAATATTCTTTATTTAAAGCGAATGGTTGAAATTTCCAGCGGTTGCTAGTACCTGTGGGGATATGCTAGAAGTATAAGCATTTGCTTGTGGTTTTTATTCACTATATTGGAATCACATCCTTAATTTTCATTGATGATGGCCAATGTACAACACCCGTAGGCTATGCATGAAATCAGTGCTTGGATTATCGTAGGCCTACTTCTTTCCTTCATAATTATAATGTCGTTAGCAGTAGTGTTTGTTAATCGATCGACGGTTGTTTGTTTTTTCAGACTTATATTTACCCGTACTTTTTTGGAAACGGCAAACCGAAAAGAAAATCAGTAGAAACTTCCATCGCGGATTTAGAAAGTACGGTGGCTACGTGCGTGACTGATCTGAAGACGGGCATGCAAACTGTGCACAATGCTTTGGACACCCTAGCGGAACAACGAAGCGCTGAAATAACCAACGGTATTCTTGTGTCACGTCTACAAGAGGTCAAATCTGAAGTGTCTTCGTTGAAGGGACTGCTGCTTAACAGGTAAGAGTATGCATATTTTAAATTGTTCATCAAACCACTTTTAATCCATAAATACAAAAAACAAAGTAATTGTTAATTTCTTTGTAATAATAGCATATGTAACCGCCATATTGGTGTGTTTGTATATAATGCCGGGTTGAACAAACCAATTATTACACATAACTTAACTATTATCCTTCTTCCGATTGTTGTGACAGTTACACCAACCGATAGGGAATTAAAAGGGCTACAAAAAAGATGTCTTGACATTTTTTCTTAAAATGTACGGTTTTTGCGTAATTCAGGTTTGAAATTTTCAGGTAGCCGACATTTTGAAACGCATAATTGGATATAATCTCTGATTTTCCTTAAAATAGATCACTGTCAGGTATAATTTCGTGTCAAGTTTGAACTCAATCGGTGAAACCGTTCTCTAGATATGAATTATTTTGTAAGAAATACATATACTGACAAGAAAGTAAGCACCGTAGTTTGTGAAATATGTTTGTCTCGTGGTCCCAGGAACGAGTCCACAAAAGGGGACCAGAGAGTTCGGGACCACCCTGTATATAAACTTTTGAGTTGATGGTTTTCGGGGTCCCTGGTCTAGGTAAACGAAAAACTGAGAAATTTTTCAGGAAGTCTCAACATCATATTGATCGATTTGTTAATATTGTAGTATTGAAACATAAAATGTATTACCTTTTAAGTAAAGCAATGATGCTTAAAAATATAAAATGATTATATTTCAACCTTTAACTCAGAAGCAAATCCTTGTTCAAGAGCATTTGCTAATTTCATTCATATAGATCGCATTACGCAACTTTTAAATTTGATTATAAATATTTTACTTCGTGTGTTATTATTTGCAGGAGTCAATTTCCGCCTACTCCAGTGTCGACTTTACCGTTAGGCCCTGCGTCCATTCCTTCGTGGCAGCTGCACGAGAGCCTGAAGGAGGAAGAAGGCAGCAAGGAGCTGGAAGAAGACGCCACCGGGTCGGGCTCCGAGGGTACAACAAACAACGGGAGCGACAGTAGCAGCTTAGAAATGATCAAAGAATAGGGAACAGGTTTAGTTGTAAGTGTTATGTATATAAAATGCAATATTTCATAGGGTTGTATAATTATTAAGTTTTATATTGATTGAAAAATGATGAAATACAGCGTAAGGTGATAAAATAAAATGTATTATTAAATAAAATTATGAGGCAATTATTTTTATTTGTGGTTATTTGTTGTGGGTTCCTCTTACAGGCTTCCTGTGGTCACGGAAATGAAAAGTAGTTAGAGAACTTGTAAAAAAAAGTAAAATTTTTTTTCATATTAAAATTGCTCCAGGTTGCTGTATTGAATGAAAGAGTTTTTTAAGTGGCTGCGTCCTGTATACATGTTTATCGAAAACCAGATTTTTGATATCACAAAATGTTTTCCAATATCTCGATTATTTGCTTTCTGTACATCTCAGATTAATTTAGGGGATCTGCCCCTGGACGCTTCGCTCGCAGTTGGAAAATTCACTAAAGAATCTCGTTAATCTTCTGTCAACTAAAATTATGAAACCAGGCTTAAATATATTAACAGTAATTACAAGATTAATTATAACCTCAAATACATGCTTTAGAAACGTGAGAGGCTTTCATTACGATTTTAGTCCTAGTTCTACTATCTTCTGTCAACTAAAGTTTTGAAACCAGGCCTAAATATAGTAAAAATGATTGCAGGATTAACATAACCTCAATACTATGTTTCAGAAATGAGCCAGGCCTATATTACAAAATTGACTATTAGAATTTATCCATCTTTGCCGAGTTTACCTTTTTTTTGACAAAATAAATTGTTAAATCAGGCCCAATTTATTCTAATTCCAACTTGCTAAAACAGTATAAATTAGCTTGTTTTTTTTAACTGTAATTAAAAACTATCCAATGAACAGCTGATTTTGTATAATACTCAATCTCAGTTCTATTCCACTCTATTTCCAACGTGCTAAAACAGTATAAATTGGCTTGTTTATAAACAGCTGTTTCGATCGCTTTATTTACTATTTCGTTGTTATTTTGTAACCAACATGGCAACCCATAAGACTCTATGTTAAAATTTTTCAACTTTTCAATTAGATTTTCTCAAAAAATTGTGTTTTTACACGAAATACAACTATATGGGTGTACTATAAAATCAAAACTACATCTCATGACCCCCACATTCGATTGCGGGCCCTGTAACCAGGATCAGGCTCCCCCCCCCATATGTTCTTGTGCTATGCTATGTTTCAAAAATTGCATGGTAATTTTTTAACCCTTTACACATTTTTTTAAACTGATAATTGATAATAAGGAATAATTAAGGTAGTTAAATCTAAAAACCAAACTTTATTGACAAAATTATTGCAAACATAAATTGAAGTAAATCATTCACTTTTATTTTACTGAAAGTACATTTCCATTTTGAGATTGATTTCCCTTACTGACCGAGATTAAAATTAAAGCTGACAAAATAATAAGATTATGACAAAGTTAGGAGATGAACAATTAAAATGTTTTTGAAGTGTTTAATACTCTGATTACAAAAAGCTTACTTTGATGTTTGATAGTCTATTTGATCATAGCTTTCTTTTCACTAAAATCATTAATAACGTCTGAAACGTCAACAGTTTTGGCCAATTCATTCTCAATTGCCAACAATGCCAGATGGTTCAGACGAGTTTGGCCAGTTGTGCTTCGCTGCCAAGTTTTCAGTGAATTCGACAACCTACTAAAAGACCTCTCAGCCGTTGAAACTGTCACTGGGATTGTACAGAAAAGCCTTATATTTGTGCATAAGTTCAAGAAAATGGGCTGGAGGTTTTTCTCATATATTGAGTTTAGAAGCTTCAACGGGTCCTTTTCTGACTGGAACGCTGCTACAAATACATTCTTCATATGAAGAGTTTCTTCAAATAGGGCTACTGGATCAGCAAAGTGTGAAGGGTAATATGCAACTGACGAACTGATGTGAAGTGTTTATTTTTAGAACAAAGCGGAGAGACAAAGCTGGACTGGCCGGGGAAGTGTAGGGGCGGATAGGCGCCTGGAGGAAGGGGAAGGTAGAGGGAGTGTGTGGGGCCCGAGCAGGCTGTTGTATACTAATATGCAAACAACAGTAACTAGCACGTACACACCTAATTAAATAGTAACTAGCCTAGAATTAATATTATTTTACTAAACTTTGACTTTGTAATAATTATATATTAGAATTTTTAATCTATGATCCGCTGTAAAATACTCTGCAATAAATATTTAAAAAATTAAAACAGGGCTAGACCCAAGCCCCCTGGGGGGCCCGGGCCCTGTGACCATAGTTGCACCAGCCCCACCCTTGTGGGGGCCATGCTACACCTAAATTTCTTTGAATTCTTTAAGACCCGTTTTCAAGATCCACAACAGATACAAAGATAAATACAAGAATTGCTCATTTCAAGTAATATGATAACAGCGTACAAATTCAGGGGTTCATTGCCAGCTCTACAACATAAATAGTCTAAAACAGCTTATTCTGATCAAAAGTTTAGCAACACATTATTTATTGAAACCATTTACATTCATTGCCATAGCAACCAATTTAGAATCAGTTAATTTTATTCTTTATAACCAACAGTTTTTTTAGATTGGTTAACAAAATAAAAGCAAGTAGGCCTACAAACAAAATGTCAACGGAAAAGGCTTTTACTGTATTAAATTCAAACATCTGTTGTTACATATTATAAATAAATTAACTGATTAGGATCAAAATCTTGACACAATTTTAGGTTAGGCCTATATTGAACTAAAACTGGTTTCCTGAAAGCATTTATTACCATAGAAACCAACTTGGCAAATTTAGAATCAGGTATTATAATAATTATTCACAACCAACAGTTTGTTTTAGGTTAGATAAAAGCAAACAAAGAAAAAAATCAGTGAAAACAGCTTAGACTACTGTATTGCAATAATTATTTAAACATCTGGTGTTGCAATTGTTTCTGGTGTTGCAATTGTTTCTTGTAACTAGTTAGCATTATCAAAATGTGTTTAATTTGTTTGTGGACTATTGCTTACATTAATGGTAAAATGACAATGCACTCCTATTGGAGCTTCACAATCAGAATATGTACCTAATTATTTTTCAAATGCTAAGAATTTAATAATAGGCCTAATTAGTAAAACAAGATTTTTACTGGGAAAAGTTATGCAATTTAGAAAACTAACCTAGTTTCCTAGTTATAATTGCATATAATCCCACCTTACGAGACAATAATGTTTCAGAATGTATTTAAAATATAGGGAAATATTGTGTAACAGCAATAGCTAATAATTTTATTTGAATGTAGGTAGCACTGGTAGCAGCATCTTTCTACAGTGACTAGATAGAGACAGTGTGGCCACATGAAAGCGGCCGCCATGTTTTTCCTAAAAGTAATGTTATCTGCCATAAAGTATAATGTAATTTATTTTCAAAATATTTATAAAACCTTTTGTTTTATTTCATAAAGGCTTCGTAAACAACTTTTTAAATGTTAAAAAGTAGTTAGAAAGCAGATAAGTTGTTTAAAATGAAATAACCTATAAAAAATAATGATTTAGCGGGTTAGCCACTATCACATTTTTTACTAGCCTATGCCGATAGTTGAGTAGCCTACTGACGTTAATTACAAACTAATAAAGCTATATAAAAACAAGTTGCACTATTATTTTCTTTGTTCAATTCTACGTCAAAAAAACCTTTTGAAGTTCTATTACATTATTTATGCGGTTTATTTGAATAAAAGTTAAGGTTTTGTATTATTTTCAAGGAACCAAATTTTCAATAATTTGTAGCTATCTGAAAAATTATTTGACTGGTCATAATGAAATTATTTTTAACTAAATTTAATTCTCAACTTATAGACATTTTCGTTTTAAAAATTAAAATTTTTCTGAGATAATATTTTCACAGAACAGGATCATAGTAGGCTACAATCTAACAAAATATTTTACAATCACAGCTACATATTATAAACTTAGCAACAGTATAAAACTAAACCAATTGTCTTTTAATTATTATCCTGTTGTTAATTAGCCTTTTTTATCAATGAATGAATTTTACAAATTAAATATTTTCTAAGTTACACTTTCAGATTTTTACAATGCATTTATTTCCATCTGATTTTTTTTAATAAGCGAAGCAATTCAAACTTTCCTAACTAACTAATTTATTTCTATTTCAATTGAAAGCTAATAATAAAATTAATGTCTCTAACAACAATTTAACATCGAAATTACAATTCTTTGATTTTGAGGTTAGGCAATTCAAGATTTTCAAGTTTAAGTTATTCAAAGCCGAAAAACAGGTTTCATTATTAATTTCCCTCATTATTTCAGTTAGGCCTACTTATTAATGTGATTCTTGCCTTAGATTGTACCTTCACCAAGACTAAAAGAAATAAAAAATAACGATGACAATTTAATTTGAAAACTATAAACAAACGTAGGGCTAACACGGACGAAATTATAGGTTTGGACCAAAAACAGTTCTTAAAATTGCGTAATACTAATATTTATTGCATTTATCTTTTCTATTGATAAAAAGGAATAGCCTATGTTATGAACTTTTTAAAATGTTGTAAATAAAAGACTTTTGGTATGTAGGCTACTTACTTCTGAAATATGCGCGCTGAAACGATTCCGTAGAATGGCGGTAGTAGCCTAATCTGCTGTCATTTCCTTATTAATTTGGTGCAATATCACATACTTCAACACAAATCGCTTTAAAATAACTATTACGTTTATTTTAAAGTAAAAACTAACAAATATCTGTTAAAAAATCGGTAAAGTCGCTTTTACAATATGTGAACGTGAATGAATGTAATGTAAACAGATACGAATTTAGGAAAAACATGGCTGCCGACATCTGACATCTTGACCAATAGGAAACAAGACCTCACTTGGCCACACTGTCTCTATCTAGTCACTGTACATCTTTCGGACTACATAAGAAAAATGGTTTCGAATTTTAATATACCAGGCAGCAGCACCTTACGGATACAATTAATTGATATCAGTTAATAATTGGAATGTAGGTAGCAGCACCTTCCAGACTGTTGTAAAATTACGAAAAATAGTTTCAAATTTCAACATACCAGGTGGCAGCACCTTACGGATATAAAGATTTGTTCACAGAGATGAAATTTGAGTGCAGATTTTTTGGGGACACATTTATTGTTTCCTTTAAAAAAAAGTGTGCCGTCTCACTGAGGAATTATCGAACATTATTTTTGCAGATTATTTTACAATAATATATTAGTACTATAATTTGAGATCATGTTGGCATTGGTAGTTAAAAGTTTCGCACCAGTTTTGTAAGTGCTGCTACCTGGAGACTTTTAAATGTACTATGAAAAAATAGTTGTTATATTTTTTTAATAGAATGCGCTGTGAAGTCAAATTTTAAAACTGGATGGACTTAAAAGTTTCTGATCAGTTCTTTTAAGTGCTCCCATCTGGGGACTTATACATGAACTGTTCAGCAAATATTAATTTTGTAACTAGAATGCGCTATTATATCAAATATTGAATCACAAAGGAGGTGAGAAGGTTCCGGGCCTGTTGCATCAGATGCTGCATTCTTCATTAACTATAGACAGAAGTTGTCATTTTAGAAGTTAGCAAATTTTCTAAATTTCATCATTGTATTTGGATTCATGATCTACGATTTCACTTTTGTTGCTTACTTACTTTTCCTTGCTGTGAAGTCGTTACATATATTATGAACAAAATACTTTTACTGAATTACTGACTACCAAGTACTGTACATGAAATACTTATAAGTTCCTACTGTTTTCTGTCTCCAATACTGTTTATTGAAGTGAAAACTTCTTTAGGCCCTTTTTTGCATGGAGAAAAATTATTGAACTCGCGTCACCTTCATCGCAATTATTTTAAGGCTCTGTCGCATCTCAACAATTATTTAAGGCTCCATCGCATCTCTACTACAAATATTTAAGGCTATGTAGCATCTCAGCCATTATTTAAGACACAGTTGCATTCCCGCAATTATTTAAGGCTCCATCGCATCTCTACAAATATTTAAGGCTCTGTCGCATCTCATCAATTATTTAAGGCTCCATCGCATCTCTACAAATATTTAAGGCTATGTAGCATCTCCGCCATTATTTAAGACACAGTTGCATTCCCGCAATT
>JAGFPH010002893.1:81437-111079 GCA_018207615.1 Philaenus spumarius | reverse complement strand
TTTAAGACACAGTTGCATTCCCGCAATTATTTAAGGCTCCATCGCATTTTGTGTGCTCGGAGGGGACTCTGTGGAACAGAGCTAGTTTTCCTGTGAAGCGGAGAAAACGCTGCTGGTTGGGAAGCGACCATTTTGGCTACAAGAATTCCAGTTAGAGAAGGCTTTGGTAAATAGGTAGGTGAACGGATTGTCAGATATCCATCATGAAAGTGTTTGTTTCTTTTTATTTAAATTAAAGTAGAAGCTCATTCGAGCCATCATTACACGACCATAGCTATTTCTTTGGGTGTTTCGTTTTGGGGTAGCGTTGCCAAGTTGACTTAATTAGAATAATAAAGATTAGTTAGTGTGAAAAGAATTAAGTATTCATTATAGTGTTTTGTTTATCGATTGCAAAGAGAGTATAGAATAATAGAGTTTAGTGATTCATTGTAGTGTTGTTTGTAGAATTGTAAGGACACCACTGAATTACTTGATATTCCATAGGATAGGCCGGTTAAGAGTTCTACTGAATTAGGAATAAGTAGGTTGTATGTTATTTTCCAGAACTTTGATTGCCCATTACTTTGAAACGAAGCAAGATACTAAGCTCTAATTTGTGCCATTGTGCTTCTCTTTTAATAAGCTTTTCAATGGTGTATTACATGACCTACCTTTATATTTGAAATTTTTCCCCTAAGCCGTAGAGGGTCATTGGAATAACCGTTACGTTGTTCATATAAGTGGGATAGTGTTATGCGCAGTAAAAGTGTCGATAAACAATATGATTGTTCTGTTATGGCTTTGAACCGGGTACTTCTATGGTATTTTATGTTTTGATCGATTTTGGGGGAACCAAGCGAGCTATAAGATCGCGTAAAAAAAAAATGTGCAGAATAACATCCTACATTTATATTTGCAGAAAAAACTCAAAAACAAATTCATTCTCGTAGGAAAAATCTCAAAAAATTGTTACTTCCGGTCAAAAAACGTGCTTCCGATTGTTGGATTTTTTGGCTAACGAACTCGTCTGAACGACGTAGACAGCCAACATGAAATTAAACTAAATCGGACTTAAAATGCGGCCGCTAGAGTGCGAACACATATATGATTTTTAATGACACCCCAAAACGTGTTCTGGGGACCATGATCAGTGCTCATTTGCCACTTCCGACCTTGGGTCTTACCATAAGGTCCACTGCAATAGCTTATTTTTCCTATGGAAATTCGCTAATAACATCGAAACAAACTTTTCTCGGCACTGCCGTATCCCCCTGGCACTTCATAAACGTTGCAGTGCAGTTAGACAAAAAACTATTTATAATTTCTTTAATAAGTAAGTTTCTACTTTTTACTGTACCGGGTGTCCCACGAAGAGGTCCCTATTTTTGAATTGATATGACAGACGTATAGAGCGCGCTACAGACTTGAAATTCTACAGTCGTGACTAACACATATGGAAAAGAAATACCCCTGAGTATCAGTTAATTCTGACTGATCCAAACAAAATGGCGGAAAAACAAAAAAACAGCAAAATCAGCAATCATATTTTAAGGGTAAACCTACTTTTATTTAGAATAAGAACAGCTACAGCTGTTTAGACTATTTTAAATCTATCAGCTGACTGCGTGTATCCACAACAATGAACATATTTGGTAATAAACATTGGCATTTGTTATTAAGTTGCATTGTAAAGTGTCTTATGTACCATGCCGTTTTCAACTGAGCAAAAAGTGAAATGTTGTTCCTGGGCTATTGCCTTTGAAAATGATTATGAAGCAATAAGGTGTTTTAGGGAAAGGTATCCAGGTGTAGTTCCACCGTCAAGGAAATCTATTCGTAAGTGGAAGACTATCCTACTAGAAACGGGGTCAATACAAAAAAAATACCATAGATCCTCCAACATAGAAAATGAAGAAATCGTATGTGCTGCTTTCATGGAATCTCCAAATACGCCTAATTCAGTAAGAAAGGTGGAATCTGCTACAGGGATACCGAAGTCATCTGTCCAAAGGTATGCCAAAATGAACAAAATCAAACATTATAAAACTCATTTAGTTCACGGACTGCTTGAAGATGATCCTGACAGACGATTGGAATTTTGTTCGAAAATAATTGAAAAGACTGACGTAGATTGCAAATGGCATGAAGGAATCGTGTTTTCAGATGAAGCGGCATTTTATCGAACAGGAACTGTAAACAGGCATAATTGTCATTACTATAACACAAAAAATCCACATATCTTACGAGAAGAGAAATTAAAATCAACAGGTATAACAGTTTGGGCTGCTGTTACCAAGGATGGTGTTTTGTCGTATGACATATCCCGACAAACAATGACTGGAGAAAGGTATGCATCAGTTTTAAGCAATCACATAGTTCCTCATCTTTCTCAGCCTGAGATGAAAGACTTTTTTTCCAACAGGATGGAGCTCCTCCGCATTATGCTAATGTGGCCAAAGCAGTTTTGGACCAAAATCTTCCTAACCGTTGGATAGGTCGTGGCAGCAGCTTCATGGACTGGCCCCCAAGGTCTCCAGACTTGACTGTTTGTGACTTTTTTTCAGGAGAAGGTTTATTGTCATAACATTGCGACAGACATGAACTAATGAGGTTGATCGAAGAGGAACTGTTGTTGATACCTTGAGAGTTGTTCAGCAAAGCGATGACTGTTTTCTATTTCGTTGTCATCAGTGCATTGCGATCGATGGACATCAGTTTGTATAAGGTTTATGGATCAAATAGATTTAATTTATTTATGAGTTACTTATATCTTTTATTCCCTAACGTTGTTTAGTGCTTAGTAACATCGTTAAAATTCAATAACTATGTTGTAACACTTAAGCAAATAAAACTATTTTAACGGAAAGGTACTATTTCTTTGTCCTAATGTGTCAGAATTTAATGATACTCAGGTGTATTTCTTTTACATATGTGTATGTCAGGACTGTTGAGTTTCAGGTTTGTAGAGTGTTCGGTGCATCTAATATATTAATTCAAAAATAGGGACCTCTTCGTGGGACACCCGGTATTAAAATGTAATCAACAATATCCAGTGGAAATCGGGGGTGCTGCAGAGCCTGTATGCGAGCCACCACTGCTACCAAACCCAAATTAAACCCGTTGTAGTCTAAGTAGAACTTGTTGCTTGAACTTTAGGCCAAGATAAATTACACCAGGAGCAGGAAAGAAAGTGCAAATGGAGCAGACGTCTCAAAATAAAACTTACACATTTCAAATAACATGAAGTTGTTTTATTTAAATGAAGAACTATAATATGTAACGAAAGAAGAAAACGAAAAGCCAATTTTACAAGAATTTTTTCTACATATCGAGTTTAAAATTTGTTCAAATTTAAACTTGTAAAAGAATGAATTGGCAAATTACACAATCAACATAAATTTGTAATCATCTCCGTTACAGTAAATAAACAACATTCTTAACTTTCTTAGCAAAACTTATACAATTTGCCTTACGACTAAATTTCTTACATTTGTACGGTTTTTTTATTTTAAATGCAATATCAATAACAATCAAATGTTAATTATTTAAACGTAAACATTAAATTTAGATTTGTTTTTTCATAAACAATACTCTTAACTCAATCTTTGGTTCAAAATAAATTAGGTTACTTCACCGCAACTCTCTAATACAAAACACAGTATTTTCATTTAAAATTGAAATAATTTTCCATTGAATTATGAAAAATTGTTACTTTAGGCCCGAACTCCGCAAGCAGAAAGATGCAGTCCAATGACAAGGAAAGGGTCGTGTATATACATCCAAGTAGAAGTGACTCTATCATTATAATTGGGCCTACTTTTGAACGGTAAAACTAAACAGAAGTACAAAATTGTTACCACAACAAATAGCTGCGACTAGCTTGCCTTATTGGGATTTATTTAAAGTTCACTTTACTTGTTTTGTGTCGACGATTTGTTTTCATACGCCATTGAATACCATACAAGGTAACACCAGAATAGTTAACAAAACAAAATTGAAAATGTCGCGACAATTAGTTTTTTGAACAACGATTCACTCATTCACTTGACAGTTTTCACTCAGTTTTATTTGTGAAATTAGTTGTCGCGACCCTAAATTAGTTGTCATGACAACTGACTTTTAAATTTCATCGTGTGAGACAGAGATAGTACACAAAGGCAGTGTAAGATCTACTGTGCACCCACCAGCCACGGAATCTCACATACGATGTCACATTAATGGCCGTTGCAACCATGAAAACAAATCTTAAAGTAGATAATTCTTATAACAGAGATTTATATTGTAGTTCTATAAAATAATGAAACTATTCACTGTCCCACAGGCGAAGGCAGCCATCTTGGATTTTTTACCAAAAGAAATATTTCCAGTAAAAACTTGTCATTAAAAATCCGAATCCCCCCCCCCACAAACGAAAATACAAAATATTTCTAAACTAAAAGTTAATTAAAAAAAAAAAAAAAAACAACAATCGACATTTTTAAAAACCTCTCAACTAAAACCTAGGCTTACAAAAGTTATACGATAACTTTAAAAACTACCACGAAAACTTTTATAAACTGTATTTGGTCGAACTTACCGTTCTCACCTGAACATCAAAACTGAAATTAAACTAACAATATCTGTATACTGTACTTACATTATAATAATCACATAAAATACAAATACATATGTACATGGTTAAATTGAACACAAAGTACTATGTCCACGCCTCTAAGGAATCCATCTTGTAACGTGTTTGTATATACATCTGTCATTACTGGCTAAAATAATTACTTTTACGGAGGACTAAAAAAAAGAGTATAAAACACAAATTGTAAAATCAAGCGATCAAAACTTATTTGGTTTTATGTATATAAACAAAATGAAACCTTTCTTTCAGATATGTTTAGGCTGTCAGTATGATAATGGGTACAGAATTTATTTTCTTAATTTATAACAAAAATCTGGGGTAATAAGGTAAAGTAATAGTTCATTTCTTTTTTAGAACTCAATACTTAACCATCGGCGTTAAAACACAACTTTTGCTTCCCCGATTAAAAATCGAAGTAATTCAAAAAAATTATTCCAGTTAAAAAGGAAATAAAATCAAAATTTTAATAATTTAGTTCAACTGAATCGGTCAAGCTTTTTTGGACATTTTTTTTTTAGTAAAAAAATGTTGAATAGCTGGTAAAATTAAACGTTTCAGGAAACTTATGTTAATAGGAAGTTTTTCCTTTATTTTTATTCGTGTTCCGTACAGAAACAATTATCGCTTTATCCTTTAACGTCCGAGTACTATCATACAAACTCTTACACCGACGTGTGGTGCAATCTATTGGATTTAGAATGAACTACTTGCACTAGCAGATAATAGAGAGAATAAAATTATGTTAACAGTGCTACCATTCAGTGGGTTTTGTCGTACACAGTCGATTCATTGCAGTCCTGTATGTGGATAAATTTTAATTTACGTAATCCGAGTGACATAAGAGAAATTTCGTTAAACGAAGAGACGGGCGATCAATGTGAAAGCGAATATTTTTTATGTTCACAAGATAACATAATAGGCCTGGTGTAAATTTGACTGGCAATACATTCAATTCCATCGTGCCTCATGTGTTTCTCCGAGCTTTGGAATTTATCATAAAAATAAAATTTTCAATTGACTAAAATTAAAACTTTCTGGCTTGCAAATATGTGTTATGGAAGCAAAAATAATGACGGTAATTTTTTTAAAATTTGTATGATAAAAATTGTCTTTTAAAATGCGATTGATTGACATAAATAAAGCTCAATAAAATAACCTAGTTTGAGCATGAAATGGGATTTGCACAATACGTTAGTCCCGAAAAAGTTAAAAGTAGATCAGATATCAGAATAAAGATAATTATTAGGTGAAACGTTCATACCAATTGACATGAAACTAAGATTTTTTAGGAGCCTCTGTTAAATAAGCACACAATATCTTCGTATCTTTAATTTTTATTTAACTGTGCACAATCACCCGAGTTTTTTCATACCTATCAGCATCCATTGGTGTCTGTTATGACAAAATGTGTATTTAGAATTTTACCACTCTTTAAGATTTTATTCTTATGTATTAAACACTAAGATATTCTCTGTTTTTCGTCCCCGAAAAGATTTCCTATCAGATCACTTTAAAAATGTTTTAATAATTTCAGCTTCATCGAGTATATAACTACAAAATTATATACTTCAGTAATCCACCGTAAACTCCCTTAGCATCGTAAACGGAGTCAATCGGACCGATTGTTGTCCGACTCGGACAATCGAAACAAACAACAGACGATTAATTGCGGAACGGTCAACGTAACGATCTGTCGGTACTCGGTATTGTCGCCAAAAGGGGCAGAGCAAGTTCTATTCATCATTAACTCAGTTTAAACTTCACGTTTTTTTACATCAAAAGATTAGTGTCAAATTTCACGTAGGTTACTGACAACCTAAACCGCGAAACTGTTAAAGAATTACTGTGCCTCATTTTTCAAAACAATGAAGTTTACAGTAGGCCTATAGTTATTTTTTTTAAACCCAATAAGCACTGCTAAACACAAAACATGAATTCTAAAGAGCCGTGGACATTGTAAAATATTATTTTTACTTTTCTTCAGTAATAATACAGTTGCATAAATTTTTAGTTAAGGAAAAAAAACCACTACGATTAATATATACAGTAAGACTAAAAACAAATGGATTAAATCATTTGTGCCGACATGTCAGAAACAACAAAAGAAAACCTACAACTCCATCATACTCTATAATGTTGGGAATTAACAAACAGTATAACTAACAAATACAAGGAAATCTGCATTTTGGCAAATTAATGATTATTGTTTACATTGTTTTAAGTCGTGATGATATTATTTCTTGTGTAGGCATACAATGGTACACAACTGCAAGGGAACTTTGAGGTGTGCAAAAAATATTTTAAAAAATTTTGAGGTTAGAATAAGATTTTTTTAAATACAGTAGACCCCCTGAAATCCATCCAACATGCCTGCAGTGTGAAGCAAAACAATATCTTTATATTGCACTTTCATAGTTCATCGCTTCTAATAAAATGTTATGTACGTGCGGAGTTGATTGTCATTACTGTAATTTGCAAACATAAACATCAATCCTGAAAATTGAATAACAGAAAAAATTTAAACATTCAGTTTCCAATAAAAAGTTCTAGAAAGTGATGAAAATCGGGCAAGTTTCTCAAAGTTGAGGATGGCCTATTTGTTTGGCCCCTTCAGAATTGTAACGTAACAGCCAGTTACGGAGGACATTCTTGAGGAGGGGAGAAAAACACCTCTCCAAAAACAAATTACGAAAGAAAATTCCGGGTAAACGAAGGTGGATCGGACAAATTTAAAGTGCGTTTTGAATTTAGGCTGTTAATTCTTGCAAGTGAAAAACTGTCTTGTAATTTTACCAGGTCGAACATTAAAATAGGGTGTTCATAAAATTTTTTCAAGTTTTTAGGGACCTTTAAGACACCCGAAACAGAAATTTGGTGACCTCATTTTCAAGCAAATTGAAATATAACAGACGTGTTTCGAATATGTACAGATATAAAAACCTTTGAACCATACTGGCTGGACACTTGATAAGAAAGCGTTTTATAACACAGAAAACACACCAATAGATAAATATAAATTGGATCAGTTCGTGAAATTGAATAAATAATCCGGATCCACGTTTCAAAAGATTTCCCCCTCCCTCCGCACAAAAGCTCGTTCAAGAACTGGTTTATTACGATTCGCAGAACTTCTACTGTATCGATCAATTAATGGACGGCTCTTCCAAGTGAACTAGGTGAATTGAACTGAATCTTTAAATAGAACTGAACTTTGAATCAGAGTTATTACACGTTATACACAGGCGATTCTTACAATACAGTAAAAACTGTGAAATTTATTCAGACAGGAAAAAAAAAGAGTGATCTTAGACAACAAATTGTGACTGGTAGACACCATTCATACAGTTTTGAAGATACCTGACCAACCATTGTTCACCGCGTTTAAGCTATGGGATGAAACATGGCAACTACAGAATCACCATGACGTTCTCTTCGAACGAAGTCGCATGGACGCGAATGGTAACAGATTGGTAAAGCAAAAAGTTAACCTTCACTAAGCCGAGCTAGGATAGTACGGTTTTTACAGAACGGTTTCGTGGAACTTTTGAACCTTTAGTGAAACGTTTTATATAAAACATTGCCTCGAAAACCCTGCTAATTTTGGTAATTCTCCATGACAGCCTAGTAAAAATGTTGACGGAGTAACTAAAAAAAATGTAAAACAATATAATGCAATCTAGTTTCAGTTAATATGTCTGTTATCTTAAATTTGTATAACTATGTTCCTATTGAAAGTGCAATTTATTGTTATTACACTGTTTATTTATTCAGAGATATATTGTACTTATTCAGAAATTTATTGTTATTTTTTCGTTAGCTTTGTTTTGCAAAAATAAAATTTATTATGGTTTACAGTAAGAATTTCTGTTAATTAAATGAGATTTTTCAACAACCTTCCAGCAATCTGGTCCTGCCAATGTCTGCTATGTGCCGGATTAAAGTGAATCTCTACTGTACAAATTATTGGAAAAACAAGAACTGTATCGAGCTAAAATTTCCAAAGTGTTGTCGCCTACGAATCTGATATCAAAATTCGTTACTTTTTAGCTATTCCTTTTGACAATTTGCCTATTGTCGGCATCCCAAGTTTGTACTAATTTAAAGAAATACCGGTGTTTAATTTAAATTGACGACTGAATAAAATTTTACAAATGCTATTAAATACCAGTGTCAAAATGTTATTTAAAATACATGGGCGAAAGAAATCGATGACCGAATACAATTTGAGATAATTTTATTGAAAAAAAACGGTAATAAAATATCATTCAAAATTCAACAGGGAATGCCTACAAAAGAAATTAATGACTGAACACAATTAGCACTAACTTTATAAAATACCGACGTTAAACCCAATCGAATGTACAACTGCAAAGTCGGCGGAAGAAAACGACACTCGAAAACAAGCGGCTCTATGAAGTACTGTTATAAAAGTTTATTTTTAATACAATGGCGAAGACGTTCGCGGCAAATAAATGTTGCTGATTGCGGAAATTAATAATACATAAAACATAGGCATTTCGGGACTTCCACGAATGTAATCGTGGGAAACGTAACTACGGGAAATGTCAAAAACTCGTTACTATCTATAAAATTTGTTTCTTTTCGACACCCCGGAAATTGTAGCGTAGAAACAGTACCCATATAGGGCTATTTATTCACCTCATTTTTTAATTCCCTTTGCTTGGGGTTCAAGCAACTACGTGTGATTACGCAGTACCAATAGTACTACACAGCCACTTCCAAAGCTCCGACCTTATGTTAAATGAGATTTTCAAAAAAACACTTACTGTTGACTAGATAACATCAATTCTAGTGCAAATACTTCCCCAACATTACGAGCCGTAAGAACAGAACAAAAATCAAAACTAAAAGTTCACAAAATAGTAACAGTAATACCTCTTATCACTAAAAAAAAAAAAAAACTCAAATGGAACAAGAGAAACTTTTACACAAAGCTGAGAACATTATCTATAAATTATTATATTTCAATTTACAAATACTACTAACAGTTTCTCACTAAATGTACTAACTTATTAAAACTAGTACACACTGGTTTGTTTTTAATGTTACGTCCTTGTTTATCCTTTTTGTTTCGCATGAAAAGCACCCATATAATCTGACCAGATTCGTCCGTTGAACTCGTCAGCAAAGCCCAATCTTTAGAAACTTAAATGAGATCAATTTATTTAAGATGATTACCTATACAAATTTGTTTCAAATTAGGCCTAACCGACAAATAAAGTGTAGGCCTAATTTAACGAGCATCAACTGATAAAAAAAAAACTAACAAACTCCATAAAAAAAACCCAATCATCAACCTAAGCGTACAAAACTTCGCAATTTATTTTTTACACAGAATGTCATACATTTGTTTTGTATTGCTATCCATTTATTTACACAACGCAGCGTCACGCATCAACAAAATATTGTAACGAAACGAGTTATACACGAATCGTGTGGCGATTAACTTTGACACGCTGACAGTTACGAGTTTCCGGTCGAGATCTGGTCTAGGTAACGAGAAAAACAATACAATCACTTGCATCCATCCATCTTCGTGGAACTGTGTGCTTTATAACAAAAATTTTATTGGTTTAGAAACACAACTTCTCCCTGCAACAAAACACGAATTCGTTAGTAACAATCAGTAAATATTTAAACAATTAGTAAAGGGAATGTAACTCGTAGTTGCCACTTTGCAATTTTAATAAATGTATTTATTATACACATAAATAATAACATAATACACTAGGTTTTTACATCAATAGACGGTAAAGTTAAAAGTGATAAAATATTAAATTGAAATTAAATAAAAGCTTATTGAAATACGTTAGAATTAAAATATTTCTTTCACGCCAGAAACAAACAATCCCACATCACAAAGTGTCACGTATACAACAATTTTAACATCTTCAATTTGTGAAAGAAAATATGATTCAATCCAACACATTTTAAAGGGAGCAAATAATTTTGTTTTATCTACAACCTAAGGTATGAGACCGAGTATCCAGTAAAAAATTAAATCATAATATAAAAGACAGTAGGAAGCGAACTGGACAAAAACTATGCATCTATAAAAAAACTAATAACTCACACCATTTGTAACATCAGAAGAGCCTCTATTAATTCTAAGAGGCCTGTCTAAAAAGTTTGGTAATGATCTAATATATCGGTATTCAACGCTTGAAACAGCGCCCGTGCATGCGTACTCAGGCATGAACATATCTGGACCTACCATCTGTCGGAAATTGCGTGAGGCTTATTGCAGTACTTTTACAGTCATTGCAACAGAGTGTTCCGAGTAGTGTGCGTCGAAAAGCCAAGGAGCAATGACAGAACATTAAGTTCTGCTTCAAATAGGGTAAAACGATGACAGAAACCTATGCGATGTTGGTGCAAGTGTACGGGCAGGAATGCTGCAAGTAGGAAATGTGTGTACGATTGGTTTGCACGCTTTTCGGCTGGCATAGAATCGGTGGAGGGCGAACCGCGTTCAGGACGACCGACAAGCAGGACGCAGGAAAACATTGAACGTGCGAGAGCTATGCTAACAAAAGATCAGCGATTGACTTTGCCATTAATAGCAGAAGAAGAGGGTATTAGCAAAGACAAAGTGGGGGCCATCTTCCATAAAGAATTGGGCAAACGCAAGATTTGTTCACGATTTATGCTGACATTCAAACAAATGATCAAAAAGCAAGACGTTTTGAGGCCAGTGGCGATTTAATCGATATGTGTGACCGGGATCAGACTTTACTGAGTTCCATTGTCACTGGAGACGAGACTTGGATGTTACCAGTACAATCCCGAAACGAAAAGACAATCAACGCAATAGCGGTCATCTTCTTCCCCGCGACAAACAAAAAGCCGCGTGGAAAAATCCACAGTGAAGACCATGGTGATCACATTTTTTGACAAAGAAGGAATCATCCTTAAGGAATTCATTCCTGCTAGCCAAACAAAGTGAATGCCACATTCTACTTGGAGGTTCTCAAAAGTTTGTTGCAGGGTATCCGGCGTGTTAGGCCACAAATGTTCCAGACCGGAAATCGGATGTTACTGCATGACAATGCACCATCGCATACCAGCATCACTGTACGCCAATTTTTGACTCAGCTTGGTGTGACAGTTTTGCAACACCTACCGGACTCTCCAGATCTGGTGCTCTCCTGATTTTTTTTTTGATCCCACGTCTTAAGAAGGCCTCAAAGGGATCATGGTTTGCGGACGTCGAAGAGATTCAGAACCAAGTGACGGCAATTCTGAAAACGATTCTACATGAAGACTTCGCCAACAATTTTGAGGCGCTATACGAACGTTGTCAGAAGTACGTTGCTTCTGGTGGGGGGGAGTATTTTGAACTGTATATATAACTTTTTTGGCCTTGTAACCCCCTTAGTTACCCCAAAGTCACGTCACAAACTATAATTTCTGAAAATTTGTAACGTGCTGGCGGCTCACTGTTACAATCGAGTCCCTGTTCGGGCGCCATTTTGTAACGTGCTGTCGCTTGCCAGCCGTGTACAAACAAAATTTATTAATAAAAATAAAAAAAACAAATAAATCAAATTTTGACAAGTTTTTTCCCAGTTAACTAATAAAAAAAATAACCTTTTGCTGCGTAATAATTACTTGTAATCTCATATTTTCAATTTATATACTTTACTTTATTTATGTGTTGCTAATTCAATTCTACAAAATATTATTCCCTTAAGCACAACAAAAACAATCAAACATAACCCCAAAATTGAAAATAGGTTATGTTATAGTCAGATCTGTGGTTGTCACAGCTGACTACCAAATCTCTGTTACGCAGATTGGTTTACTCATCTGTGCACTCGGTTATCAACTACTGGGTCCCCGATTCTAGAAAGACGAGATCTGTGTTCTGTTCACAGACCTCCTCCCCCGGAACCGGAAACTGCGGCAAAAACCGACGCCATTTTATTCTACTTAACCTACACTGACTCTAATTTTTTATTACAAGGTTCATTTTACCATGAAGTACTTTACCAGGAAGGGAAAGGACTCAAATCAACGAAACATAACAGTTGGCATTTTAAATTTACTCATCCATGATTAAATTCATTGAATTTACAGAACAAAAATAAGAACCTTGGCAAATCATGTTTAACAGTTTACAAAAATCATACACTCACACATTCAACAAATCTTAAGTGTAAAATACAAAAATTAATATCCTATTTCCAAGTTTCCTGAATGCAGACTCTCTTTATTATTATTTACTTAAATTTATCTACTTACGTATGTTTTTTGACTTTATAGTGCACTTTTAAAAAAAATTACAAAACAAAGAATGAATTTACGTTAATTATTTTTTTTATTATTTATAAAAATCCTTTGAAGAAGAGTTTTATAGTTCGTAAAAGTCTAGCCTCATTATCACTGAAATTATTTCGTTTTAGTTATGTAGACATAGTTCATCCCGAAAAGCACTTTTTCGTTTTATAACAGTCACCCACGCTTGTCGGCCATTACTGCGTTATGTTGAACCACGCCACACTTTCAAATTTTCTATAGTCGACAACTTCAACTATTTACATCCGATTTTCACCATTTGATACTTTTAAGTGAAAACACTGTCTCTACAATCGATTAAACACATTATAGTTGGATTTCCTTTGGAAATACCGCAAACTTTGTACTTATTAAAACATTGTACTAGCACATCACCAATACGTCTGATCAGTAATACGTCTCTCCAACAACTGAGAAAGAGGCTTGATTCCATTTGACGATGTTGTGCGCACGATGACGTAATCTCATGTGATTTATTTCCACCAATCATAACTGTCTTCTTATTCTAAATTGTCTTATTCTGTACGGGTTTCGATGCTATTGTCTATTTTATTATAAACTGTGTCCCGTCGTTGAGGCTATTTCTTGATGACGTAATGCTTTATATTTAAAACTTATCTGAATTCTTTGTCTTTTATACTTATGATTTTTTACTTGTTAAATACTTTTTCATGAATGAATTATTATAAAATTAAACTTGTCTGCATCCCCCCTTTGAATTTCTATGTTTATTATTTTTTACAAAAATATGCTCTTTTAACATAGGCTAAATCATCCAAAATTTACTTTACTACTCCCTTTACGTTATACCCCTTTTTACTTTATTAAATCCCTGAAACTCACATATATTACAAATTTCATAAACATTGCACGTACGATATTTTAATTCCAATTTTTCTGTTTAAAAACCACTACTTTTTCCAACACCACTTTCCGGAGGGGAGAAATTGGTAGACCTTTTCTACAATGTTTATGATAAAAAGAACCTCTGGCTAACAAATGCCTAAACAAACGTACTATAGTAATGTTCTAGAATATACTTACAATTTGAATGCTACCATAGCCTATGTAGATGCAGATTCCTGCTCAGGACCGATCTCACATCTTGTGTGAATCTTAACGCGTCTAACACAGGCAGCAAGTTAAGTAAAGCTGTGTCCATGGGATCACTGAACCAGGACTTTATAGGTATTGCATTGTCTGAAAGGCAAAGTTGTATATTTAGATAAATACACAATCTTCATTTAAATACTACATTTTACAGATTTACAAACGGATTTATAAAAAATAACTTGGAGGCAGTAACTTTTTTGTACATTAGTTTTTTTTTGTCGTATGAAATAAACTTTAGGCTCGGCAGCCCCAGTCACCATCTTCAATTTTAACTCTATAAGAACATTGTTGAACTCGTAACAAAACTACTAGAGGAATCTAAATCTGTTTTTGACAATCCTTTGACTTAACTCAAAATCAAAAATAGTGCAAATATCAAAAACAGGGCTGGTTTTAGAAGAAACGAGGTCCATGAAACAATGCGTCCTTTACTATTACTAGGGGCTCTGCCCCTGGACGCTTCGCGTCCCAACCCCGCCTCGGCCTTTGGCCTCAGATGGCTGCTTCGCTTCGCTCGCAGTTGGAAAATTCGCTAAAGAATCTCATTAATATTCGGCTCGTTTGTACATAGGTTTGTAAAATTATGAAACCAGGCTTAAATATATTAACAGTAATTACAAGATTAATTATAACCTCAAATACATGCTTTAGAATCGTGAGAGGCTTCCATTATGATTTTAGTCCTAGTTCTACACTATCTTCTGTCAACTTAAGAGCCATGCATACCAACTTTAGTGCGCTGTGAAAGTGACAGCGCTATTAACATAGGAGGTGAATCTTAATTTGTTATTTACCGTGAAACTAAGGCTTTTAGCAAGATTTTGTCCAAATAGTTATCTACAACTGAATCTCTTAAACATTTCTATTGAATAGTTTTAATCATTTTATATTAAACATGTGTACAAAAATTGGAAATCAAATTTAGCTTTTCCCATAAGAAAAAATACGTGTTTTTCGTTCCGTTTTTACATATTTCAAAATGTATATTTTAAAAATAAAATTTATATGAAACGAGAGCTTGTGATTTCGTTTTGGGAACTATTGAATTGTTTTAATTCATACTATTTCCATTTTTGTGTTTAAGAGTGTTTAGTTAACCTATTTCAAAGAATAATTTTTGTGCAAGTCGGTAGTAGTTCAAGGATTTTGCAATAGGTTGTGCCAGTGCTGTTTACCCCTACTCTCCCTCCTGCTCCTGTCCCCCACCTTTCTATCCCTCCGTAGACTTTATGCAGTAGTACAACTACAAATAATATTATTATGAATCATAAGTGATTGTGTTATACTGGACCTTATTGTATTTTCTTGTAAAATTGATTTTGACACTGTCAATATTAATTCAAACTGACCGAATTCGATTTTGTTTGATTACTGCAAAATCAACAGTTGTTAGTGTTTAGGTATTTTATTCATTTTCTTTTCGTCACTAAGATTAGGCCTTTATTATCTGCCTTTTACCAATAATTGCTAATACAGTATGCCTTCTAAAAAACAAAGACTGAGAAAAGGAAAAGGGAAGGCCTTGAATCTCTTTGCAGTAAAAAAAAAGAGGCTTTTACCTCCAGGACTAAAAACATACTGGGAAAATAAAATTTACGTTTTGCATACAATCTTATTGTATATAATTTATAAATTAATTTGTAGAGTAATATTTTTATATTATTCAACAAAATTCGAACTGTTTGAAACTCATTTTTAACTAAGCCTAAAATACAGTTTTTGTTACATTTATACTTTCTTCCTTCAGTTTAGGCCTAAAAACTTTCGAATGAATGACACATTTTGTTTCTAGAAGACTATTTAATATATAATTTACAACAGAACTAATATTTGTATTTTACTTGTATATTCTGTTCACTTGCTAAACTACAAATCTTCAAAATACATCTTATCAAATCAAAACTGTTCGTAAATTTTACAGACATTTATTTCATAATAGTAACTACATAATTGAGTTGCAAAAATGATTATTGTTTACTTTTAAAATGTTTAACTTATTAGTAGCCTATACCCATATTTTGAAATAACTACTTATCACCATAATAGTTAGGTTACCTATTGCAGGTAAATAATTATAGATTAAAGTTTATTTGTGTACCACGAAATTTATAATAATAAATCAAAATCTGATTATACTTTTTCATATTTTCGTATTGTTAGGTTAATGTTGGTTTAATGTTGTTCGCTACCTTATACTGGTTTTAACAAATTTTGTTAATAGTATTTTACAAGCTTCAGGCGTAGCCTACCTTTTATTTCTGAAAAAAAGGAGTTATGTTTTTTCATTTAATTGGCACAAGACTACCTGTGTCATTTCCTTTCACGTAGATTTTACTACTTATAAAACCTCAGAATTGCAATCAAAGGGAAGTCAGCAATATTGTAGTTTGTTTACTCTTTTATGAAACGGTAAACTAATTGATAATCTATGTAACGCCTTTTAATCTGCCGGGTTGATTAAACAAAGCCTGTGGTTGTCGCGGTTCCTGGTAGTTAGGGGTTTTAAATTTCCTATTAGTACAAAATCCCTCACTTGTTTAGTGTAGGCATATTTATAATTTGTATGACGAGGCAGATCTATCTCGTGCACAATTATTTCCCAGACCAATTGATTTTTGACTTTATCTAGATGATCCTATTAGGCATGTGAATGTTCAAAATATAAATTTATAGATTTATAGGGGATGGTGATAGTAGCGTTTACAAGGAAATTCTTGATAAACGGCCGTACAAAAATTTAACCGTAGAAAAGGTTGAGTGCAAAAATCACCTTCTGCGTAATTTTTACAACAAACTTAGAGAATTAGTAACAAAACCAGACAAATTTTGTATGGAGTGTAATAAGTAGCCTACTTTTTAACTTCCCGCTAAGAAAATTGAAAATTTTCTAAAATCGGGAAGTTATTGGTTTCACCCCGTTTTTCGAAAATCGAGTATTCATCAGATCATTACGTTTTGAGGTCCTAGGAATCTTCCCTGACCACTCTCGAGAGGGTGTCACCCTGTCTGTATGTATGTGTGTGTGTGTATGTAAGTATGTGACCCGCTTATAACTTTTGAACGGCTTAACCGATTGGATCCTACCAAACGGCGTTCTAAAGAGTTCCATCAAACTTAGATTTCCTGAAAATTTCAAAAAAACTAAGAAATAATTTTTTTTCAAATCAGGTTTTTTTGGAATAACTTTTAAACGGCTTTACCGATCAATTCCAAAATCTAATCAGCTTTTAACCTTGAAAAGCGACATCGATCGCTACCAATCCGGTCAAAATCGGTTAATTCGTTCGTGAGATATCGTGAACGAAAGAAAATAAAAAAAAGTGTGTTTTTTCTCAATTTCTCCGAAATTTTTCATCAAAAAAATTTTTGTTGTCGATTCTTTCAATGGACTTGAAAAACTGCATCGATTGCCGCAAATCGCATAAAAATCGGTTGATTCATTCGCAAGATATCGTGAACGAAAGAAAATAAAAAAAAGTGTTTTTCCTCAATTTCTCCGAAACTTTTCATCTGAAAAATTTTTGTTGTTGATTCTTTCAATGGAATTAAAAAAACTGCATCGATTGCCGCAAATCGCATAAAAATCGGTTGATTCGTTTAAAAGTTATGGCAGTTCAAAATTTCCAAAAATAGTGTTTGTTGTAATTAAACTTAGCGGGAAGTTACATGGATGGCCTTTAGGGTCAACCGTTTTCCAAATTTTTTAAAAATATAATATGTATAAACTATATTTTGTTTATATTGCCTAAACCATTTATACAAGTCATGTGATTTGAATAAGCTGTTCAATCATTTTACTATCTGACCTATTTCATTAGATTCTAATAATATTTAAATTTCCCATAGTTTATACAAAATACTAGGGGAGACCCCTGCGTGCTCCGCACGCCAACCCCCAATGGAACCTTCCAAAAACATATGTTATGTTTTATTTATAATAAAGGTGTAGGATTAATAATAACCTCAAAATTAAGATGGTAAATAATGTTAAATGTTCAAATCAAATTGTTTCGTATATTTTATAACATCAGTTATAATAATGGTTAAAAAACCCGCAAGGCTCAGGTCTACACTTTTAAACCCTAACCTAAAAGCTAGAAATACAAAAATAATAGCTTCAAATTTTGAAATCAGCTGTTAATGGAAATATTGGAGCAACCAGTTATATTACGGTATCTGTTATTTTATTCAATTGGTTGCTATGGTAATAAATGTAAATACATGTGTTGGTTTATCATTCTAGGCCTAATCTAAGAAATTTTTCCGATTAATTTACACATATTGAAATAAAAACAGGTTTTTATCGAAATTAATTATAGCCTATGTTACTCAGGGATAGTGTAGCTTTTTATTAGTAAAACTATTTTTTCAATCGGTTCTGTAGTGCCAGAGATTACCCCCTACATACAAACAAACAAAAAACAAACTTTTCCTCTTTATAATATTAGTACAGATCAAATGTTTTAATGTAAACTACAGAACAGCTGTTTTATGTTTTTAATTTATTTAATACCAAATTTTTTAATGTAAACAAAGCAGATGTTTTTAAATTCTCATGTATTTCTTAAGGGGATTTTTCGTTTTTCGGGGACCTCAAAAACCCCTAAGTTTTTAATTTTAGAAAAAAACTTATATTTTTCCCTCGTTCCTTGAATCGATACCTTTAATTTGATACCTCTCCCATAATCCTCCGATTTACCAAATTCCCACAATTTTGAATCTAAAATTTCGCTTACAGAATTATATATAAGGATGTCACAATTCGATTACAGTAGTTATTAATAATGAAAACTAAGTCGGGTACGACAGCTAGTATTCCAAATAGATAAAATTGTTTTGTGAATATGTTTTTCGTAAATATAATTTGTGTTAAATTTATTTAATGATAACTGTATAATTAATAATAATTACCTCCTAGTTTGGCAGAACGTAAATTAATTATAATACATGTCTTTTAAATAAGTCTACGGCACAAGAACGTTTGTTGAAAGGAGACTTTTCGTATTATTTATGTTTTAAATATTATTAAAAAATTATTTTAGAATACAAATTGTGTATTAAAATCATTTATAGATTAAAATAAAAAATAATATTTCAAAATTAATTATATAAACTGAATTAAAGTTGTTGTAAAAAATGGTTTGGAAAAAAATGTTGTGCATTTTGTCTTTATAAATTATCACTTTTCAAACTCGGAAATATTGTATAGGCCTAAATCATTACTTTCTCTTATATCAGACCAACCACCAAACTACTGCATTTAGCTACCAACATCAAATAAGGATTCTGAACTGAAGCCACGGTAAGGCAAAGGAATGAAATGAAATATTGTGTTAAACTTTCTGTCTCTCTCACTCTGTCTGGTGTGCCGACGAGATGGAGGGGGCAAAGGAGAATTCGCAGTGACAGTACAGTTTGGTGTCGAGCACTGATACAGGCAGCGCTTACGGAATAAAAAGTAACTAAAATGTGATTTCTCCCCACGGGTAAGCATGACTCTTAAGTTTTGAAACCAGGCCTAAATATACAGTAGTAAACATAACCTCAATACTATGTTTCAGAAATGAGCCAGGTCTATATTAAAAAATTGACTATTAGAATTTATCCATTTTTGCCAAGTTTACTTCTTTTTGACATAATAAATTGTTAAATCAGTCCCAATTTATTATAATTATAACGAGCTAAAACAGTATAAATTAGCTTGTTTTTTTAATAGTAATTAAAAACTATCCAATGAACAGCTGATTTTGGATAATACTCAATCTCATGGGTTGTTTATAAACAGCTGTTTTGATTGCTTTATTTACTATTTAGTTGTTATTTTGTAACCATCATGGCAACCCATAAGACACCATGTTAAAATTTTTCAACTTTTAAATTAGATTTTCTCAAAAAATTGTGTTTTTACACGAAATACAACTATATGGGTGTACTTAAAAATCATAACTACACCTAAATACAAAATTTCTTTGAATTCGTTAGAGCCGTTTTCGAGATCCGCGTCAGATACAAAGATCCATGAATTGCTCATTTAAAGTAATTGGATTTTAAAGAATGTTTCAACATTTTGTTTAAGAGGCATGTGATAATAGTTGCCGAATATAATCAATATTGTTGCATGCAATTAAATACTTCTTTTTCAAATTTTTCTCGCGAACTTGTGACATTCGACTTTTATAATCAAAGAGTTTTTCTGACGTATTAAAATATTATTACATAAAATTCACTTTACGAGCTTTAGCCTGTGCAAATTTCTCGATTGTTTAAGACAGATCAAGCTGACTACCTATTTCGTTTTCAATCGACAACTTAGTTTAGTTTTACTCATATCACAAAATTAGATCAAACGGATAAAACATTTCACGCATTCAACCTATACATAGCCGGCCTAGACAGTTGGTCAACGCATAGCGAAACTGTGGGCCCCTCGGCGTATTGAATTCAACAAAACGTCTGTATTTCCCACGACTGCACGAATAGAATCGTATCAGTAAATGGGGGTTACTTTAGTGTACTTTAAAAAAAACAGCAACATGTAAAAAGTGCTATTGAACAGCATAAAATTTTAGAAAGTTAAATTAATAAATTTTTATGTAAATTTCAAATTGACAAACTATATAGGTGTTCAATATTTCGAAAAATTAAATCTAAGTAGAAACTTTAAAAATGTAAGGTGTTTATTGGAAATAATCGCTCCCCAAAATTTGGCGCCCTGGGCGACCACCCTGCTTGCACCGCCCTAAAACGGCCCTGATCAAAAACGTACAAAGCTCACATCATACGAAGATTAATTACCTTTAAAATAAAAGTAATTTCAATAAATTTGTATAATTTATGACGAAAAAATCTGCTGTACTGTGGAAACATGTAGGCGCCAAATTTGTATTCTACTACAGTGTTTAACCTGCACTCTGGTGGTTATCACATCAACTTGTTGCTCGTGGAGGAATACTAAAAAAATAATAAATCTGTTAAGTTTGAACGTGTGGGAGAAAGCTGTGTTTAATAACCCATACTCACATATATTGTCACGCATGCGAATTTCAGTACGTTTACAATCAGGGTTACGTCTGCAACCCTATAGTTTCTGCCTTTATGAAGCTGCCCTATATTTGCTAGCGGAAGAATGAAATGCACACAAACACAATGCTAATAGTGTACAGCTCTGCCACTTGAAGAGCCACGGTCAACTCAGAAATAGTTTTTCATTCGTGCCGAGACTTAATGTTCTTAATTAGAAAAGAAAAAATGTTAGAAGATTTCAATGTAAATTTGGCGGAAAAACGATGCTGAAGGTTGTTTTTTTTTTAATAAAAACTTAATTTTTATATAATTATTCAAACTTTACAATGAGAGAAAAATTGTGTGCAAGCACACTCAATGCAGTACTGCAATAATAACCTAAAATTTCATACAACTTATATTCGATGAATTTATTCACATGTTATATGATTTTAAACCTGCAGTTGTCAAATGCCTCATTTGAGGTATCTCAGCCCGCCACAGTCGGAGACAACTCGACTTGTATTTAATCAGGGTGGCTAATGATATGACCTTTTGAAATTCCCTGACTAAATAACTTTTTCCCTGCCCAATCTCAGAAAAAGCACAAACAAAACCGTGCTAATTTTATTTCAGTAAATCAATCAAATTATTTTGGTAAGTAAATCAATTTTTAGGGAATTAATTAAATATTTAAATAAACAAATAACAGTTAAAAATTTAATACCATCTATGTTACTGTACCAACCACCATCAGTTGTAAATTACACATTTATGACTATAAATATTAAATTAAACAATGAATTAGTCAAATTATATTTTAATATATTATAAAAAAGAAATAACTAACTGGTTTTTTGTAATCCAACTACCGGTTACTGATTTGAATTAAATATTTAATTAATTGATACGAAAATACCCAAATTCAAAAACATTTAATAATAAAACTAACATTTTATAAACAGCATGTTAGAGAAAGGTTTGAAGGTCATAACATGGTAAGTGCATTGAAACAAGCTGTCACAATCACTCCCGTAACTTGCCAATATTGGGTTTTACGCTTCAGAAAACGTAGTTTTCTTATTGTTTAAAGTAGAAGTTCATCTTATCTTTAACGTTTATTTTCTCAATTAAAAATTGATAATCTATAATTTTAAATAGTTATTTTTAACTATTTTCCTTAGAAATGTTATTTTTCCCCGACTTTAACCAAAATTCCCTGACTTTTCCAGAAAAGTAAAATTCCCTGACTTTTCCCTGTTGCTAGCCACCCTGTTAATATTTCAGCCACTAAAAATCATCCAATCTCAATGAAACAAAAACCATTGCAAAAGGAAACGATTTAAACTTTAATTTTTGTATTTACAAATTTGTAATAAATCGTACATCGTTTTAAAATTGTAGTTTTCCAAAAAGCTGATTCAAAGCGAAAAAGCATATGGAAATGACTCAAGCTTGTCGCTTCACTAACTAAGGGTCAAAATCGTTTTGCCAGACTTATTTAGAGAAGATAAAGACACCATTGGATTCATCAAGATATAAACTTTCTAACACTGCCGTTCAATCATTCGTCCTTCCTATTGGTTCTTAGATATGAAGTTTTCTGTAAACCCTTGCAATTGGTCATATTTCAAAGAACGAGAAAGCACATTTTGAACACGCTATATCTACGACCAATCGCTATATTTGTATAATGATATTTACATCGATTTGAAGAGAAAATTCCATATTTTCGTTTGATATAAAGTAAACCTCAGTTAGATTCTGTTCGGACATTTCAGTGAAATATGGTTATTTGTTGAAATCAACAGGCGCATTCCATTACGACAGTTTTTCCACAGTCCAGAGCGCCTGGAACTGTATACGATAGGTTAGTGAGAATTTTGTTTATTTAATGTAATTTAGTGAAACAAGTAAAACAAAGTGAATTATGTTTATAAAATAAGAATTTACAAGTATACAGTTCAATTCTATGATTTGTTCTCTACAATCTATGTATATAAAAGCCAAATCCACTGACTCACTGATCACGATTTCTCAAAAAACTACTGAAAGGATTGGAACGAAATTTGGTATGTAGCTTCCTCTAGGGCCATAGGTGCTCACTAAGAAATGTTTTCCAAAAATTAAAATTTTAGGGGGGTCAAAGTTACTAAATCACGATTTCTCCAAAACCACTGAACGGATTGGAACGAAATTTGGTATGTAGCTTCCTCTAGGGTCATAGGTGCTTTTGAAGAAAGGTTTTTTTTAAAAAATAGAAATTTTAGGGGATTTGTTGGGGTTAAAGTTACTAAATCACAATTTCTCTAAAACTACAGAACTGATTGGAATGAAATTTGGTATGTATCTTCCTCTAGGGCAGTAGGTGCTGATAAGAAAGGGTTTCAAAAAATTCGAAATTTTAGGGAGGTTTGTGGGGTCAAAGTTACTAAAAAAACCACCGAACAGATTGGAATTAAATTTGGTATGTAGCTTCATCTAGGGTCCTAGGTGCTCGCTAAGAAAGGAGCACATTCAAAATTTTAGGGGAGGTTTGGGGAGGGGGGTCAAAGTTACTAAAAGTCCACATAAGAAATACATACTGTAATATATTTATTGATATAATATATTTTTTGTTAATGTACATTTAACTTTGATTTGTCTATCCGTGCAAAGCTGGGTCGGGCCAGCTAGTTTCTTATAATATTTAATTTTTGGATAAAGCATATATGCCTAAATTACTATTCAAAATGGACCTATTTTTTTTAGCAGTCTTGTAGTAGGGACATAAAAACTGGTGTTTAAAAAAAAAAGAAATTTGAAATTAATATAAATTTTTAACTTATTTAAAAATTTCGTTTATTTTGAAAAAAATTACAAAAAATGTTACTTTTTAAACATTACTTTTTAAAAAAATTACTTTTTATGATGGCTTAAGTTGGACTTTTTCCGTTACTGGAAATTTTCTGCTTCCTGAGCTAATAACTTTTTCAAATTCTACATCAGTATTTTTTTTAGTTGAATATATGAATTCTTTAGACATTTTTCTAAAAAAAAAGCTATTGAACACTTTTGGATTGAGATACCATAACTAAATTTGGAGAATTTTTGACAAAATTGTTGCAAAACGCATCAAAATAGCTTGACATTGCAGAAAGTTTGAGAACAGTTGTAGACTTAAATAACTGAATATAAGACAAACAGTTTTGGCAACCCGATCTGGGGACTTAAACCTGAAATTACTAGCTTCTATGGACCAACGCTCAATGCCAACTGCTGCGTTTAAACTATATATTATATCATATCTGTAAGCCATATGCACTATTAATAGGATTGGAAGCCGAGTTCCCAATAACAAGTTTTTCGCCTGGATAATTAGTTTTGTTAAATACAAGTTCGACTGTAATTTAAAGAAATTCTTCGTTAAATCGTAATTTATAATACAACAAAAAACGTCGGGAGAAGAAAGGCAGTTGAATACAATTTACGATAGTTTTGTTTAATTTTAGCGATTTTTTGTGTATGGGATAGAGGAGCCTAAGGCCTCCCCACCACTGCGACCTACTAGGTTCTATCGTGGTAAGTTTTTCTTTTTAACGATCATTCCAGATCTCTTATGAAACCAAGGAGGGTCATGGGATCTATATCACTGACCTCTTCTGGGCTAACAAAACACTTCCGAGTACCATCAAACTCGCACATCAGGTGTTGAGCCGAATTAAACCTAAGGGAGCAGAATCAACAGGATTCTTCTGATACCAAACCCATATTTTTTTTTTTTTAGAGATGGTACTTGGCCGTCAGTGACCAGTAAGGATTCCTACAATCCGTCTAAGATTGATTCTACCCATCAATAGAAGCTTTTGAGCTTTCGACTTAGAGAGGCAGATGAACATTTTAGCCCGACTAAGCCCAGGAGAATCGTTCCAATGTGAGGACCAACTTTTATACGTCCAGATTTCAACAACATTTCTTAGGTAGCTTTTGGGCCTCCCATAGAAGGGCTTTTCGGCCCCAACTCTAGCAAGGCGATCTGCCTCTTCATTAGCCTCTATGCCTACATGACCAGGCACCCATTCAATTTATGAGTAACGTCATTTAGAGTTAAAACATAATATAAAATACAAACGAAAATGTCTATGAAAGGAATCAATACCAGAATATAATTTACATTAATTTTAAGACATTCCAAAACTAAAACAAAATCTAAAATAGATCGGAGAGAGTCCACGAAAAAAAAAAACATAATCTGGCTATTATAAAACCTGGGTGGAGTGTAAATTAAATGACATTAGTTGCACATAAAAAAACAGGCGCTTCTTAAAGATCGTTGCAAAAACTTCTGAGAACGTAAACTCGGCGTTTCACTGTACTATTAAGGAAAATTTTGTCGTCCCGATACGGGAATCTATAAGTATCATGCTCGTCCAGACCAGGTTCTCACCAGCATCTAAAGCTGCAAGTCCCATGGTAGGAACCCACCTGGATATGCTCTGTAAGCTCCTGGAGAATTATCCAATATAAATACGTTCGCCAAGTCTGGTGAGATGGCGGACAAGTCTTTCGTGTAGCTTCCAAGGTCCGGCGTGCAGTGTTGTCTGTAATATCTGCGCCTTAGTATGCCTCGATTGTTGTCCAGTCTGTCGGCCACTGCGGCGCCGTAGATCTCCATGCTAGCGGTAAACACCACTAACTCGTACCACTCTGATACCTGGAAACAGAGCGATTTCATTTATAATCTTAACCCTCCAAGTGCTAACATTGCATATGTGATGTTTGAAAGTTGCGTTATAGTGCTAACATCACATACGTGACTTTTGCGCAACACATTTTGTAAATGTGTACGACGCCGCTATTTTTAATACAATTGGATACTTCTATGTATGGTTGTGTTTGGAAAGAGTCATTTTATTATAGTACAGAGTTTTATAGCTATATCGACTCAAATAAACCTTCGGCAGAGTTGTCAAATCAACTATCTAGTCTTGCAGTACGCGTAAATAGGCACTCGGAACTCGGATTTTGTTTGTTTATCCACGGGTTGTTATTCATTTTTAGTTTCAGTTTATTTTTATTTGTTTTTGTAAATGTTAATTCATTTTTGAAGTAATTATGAGTGAACTTAGCAATTCAAGTGCTATTAGAGGTTCGTTTGAAAATAGTGACTTTTAGAGACTTTGAACTGTAAATTATTATTTTTTTTCTTCTTGTATATAATGTGTGTGTACATTTTTATCCTTTATAACAAATTAAAACCATAAATATTGAGTTTAGACAGTACTTTTATATATTTAGAGGCAAGTTTTTCTTCTTTGTGCAGAAATACATTTTTTATTAAAGACGGAGTTGTTTTCTTTTATAGACAAAAAGTTTTTTTTACAGCAAAGTAGTAGTGTTATGTATATTTCTATTCACCATAAAATTGTGTAACTTTTGGCTATATTGGAATTTCTACAGTGATTTCTTTTACATATTTTGAGCGAGTGGTTTTAGAAAAAATTTCTACTTTGGTCAAAAAAAAAAAAAAGGATAAAAATTATAAGGTAAGCCTGTTAAAGCTATGTACTGTAAAGAGCATGTAATTGTGATTAAAATGATGTATAATAAGTCTTACTTTACTGTTAGTGAGTATTTTATAATGATTTTAGTTAATAAGCATGCTCGGAACCAAAAAACCCTTAGCCCTAAAGAGCAAAATAGTCAGCACTTGGAGGGTTAAGGGCCACTTGGAATAGTCAGCACTTGGTATATTTAAGGCCACTTCATACAAAATGTGTTAATACTCCTCCGATGTCTGAAACGTATCTTAAAATGATATCAAATGGGACAGTTTAGAAGTCAGAAGGACTTTGTAAGACACCATTGCCATCTACATCATTATCAGAGCCACTTTCACTCATATTGTACAAAATAACAATTTCTGGGTCGTCTTCAAAATCACTAAACGCACTGGAAAATGAATTGTTAAAAACATCACATATGGTAGAAAATCTTCAAATTGCGTCTAAATTGGCCATGGCAAAGAATCAATGTCAAATATAATACGCTTAACATATATATAAAATTAGCTGACAAGTACCAAGTATATTATCACTGAAAACAAAAATAAAATAATAACAATGACAAAACAAACATTACCTAAAGAGAGAACACCAAATAGAAGTTAGTAAACAAAACTCAGCTCTTAGTGGCAGCGGATTTATTCGACTTCAAAGCTATTGCGACGTCAATTACAGTTGACAGGTACCAGAAAAACTCATATTATCGACCATTGCAGTCAGCTGTTTGAAGTTAGAAATCTTCAGAAAACATTAAAAGTGACTCTGCCATCTAGTAGAAGTTGTGAGTTCAAATTATGCCTATGATTTTAATAGGTATCTGCGGATATAATCGTGCACTGCGTTTAGATCTTGTCCCACTTGGCGGATATATTTGCTTACCACGTGAGAAGGGTAAAACTGCTGCCTATTTGGCTTACATAAACTGCATGACAAATGCTACAAGTCAGTTCATAAACACCACATATTTCGAGTTATCTATTTTATCGTTACAATTTACTAACATTTCCCTAAATTGTTCTTACAGTAAAAGGCTGATTTACAGTGATTTTTATTTTCTAACTAGCAAACCCCCGTGAAAAATCACAGGCCAATGAATTAGATACACATTACAAATACACAATATAAAAAACAAACTATTTATAAACAACATTAAGGCCTACTTATCTAGGCCTACCTCAACATAACCCCAAATTATGATCTACACTGGGTTTGTTTAAGTATTACAGATGATGGATGAAATCAGCTGTTAAACGAATAGGTACAGATAGTGCCTAGCAGCGTGAAGCGTCACTTGAGCATGCACTGTATCGTCTTACCCTCTCCTACTCGACTGTGAGTCTGCAGTACAGTCACCACCAAAAAGTGTTGATATACAATCAACACAACTACATAGCAGACATGAACGAGGTAAGGCAGGCGGCTCTGACTGTACTCCGCCGCGAGAGGGGAAATGTGGTGGGAGCCGGCGTAGGAGACTTGCACACCCCCTTTTCGCGCTCCATCCTAATTGGCGCTATCTGTAGGCCTATCTCTTCTTTAAATTTGTATAAACAAATATATTGATGATAAAAGGTGGTATTTATATATAGTTTATAACCTTAAAGCAAATATTATAACGTACATTATAGTATTCATTAGTTCTATTTAACTCATATTTAAAAAAAATCAACTTCACAAGAAATTATAGCCTAACGATTGAAGTCGTAAACATAACCCCAAACTATAATCTACACTGGGTTTACAGATGATGGGTGAAATCAGCTGTTATATTATATGTTACTCACGTGCATACGTACGCTCGCTTTTAAAGGGCTTGATACATCCCCAACAGGTTGGCTATGAATTATCACCAACCACTACCCAACACCTAAATTAAACCAGACCTGCGAACAGTGTTCAAACATTAGGCCAGTTAAACTATCGGTTTCAGCTAATGAATACTTACGATTTCAAGGAAGTAGTCAACATGAGGTCGTTTGTGAACGAAGAAACGTACAGGATGTCTGTCTATGGTGACTTTGAGAACAAAATCTGGCGGTGTCCCTGGTTTCACAGTTTGTCTTGTAACGCCTTCGTGGTGCGAGTGTATCAAGGTCTCGTCGAGATCTAGTACCAACACTTTTCTCTTTACTAGACCTGCAAACATGATATGAAGTTAAAATTTGCCACACAAGCAGAAATCATACTATTAATCAAACCTTTATCTACAGGGACACTTCATAAATCTAAATTCTTTCTTGCAATCTTATTGAATTATAATGTTTTATTTAACCATTTCAGTGCCGGACATTTTTCCTATTGAGCATGAAAAAGTGCCAGGTATAGCGCCGAATTTGGTACTAGGGATACCTGGAATATAAAAAACGAAGCCACACGGTCAAAGGCTTAATGGCCACCTTTGGAAATTATAATAATTATCTCTTTGTGTTTGGTAGGCCTATACTTGTAAATCGTAACGTATAAAATATGTATACCAAATTAGAACTCAATATCTTACGTATTTCTGGAGTTACAGTGACTTTTTGTAATAAAAAAAACAAAAAAAAAAAAAAAAAACAATATATCAGATTGCGATTAAACTAACTGAATAAAAAAAAAAGTTAGTGATCATTTTTCATTTTTACTTTCTCCCCCTATACCATAGTATATGGAGAAAGTATTGTATTCGTCAAAATTTTCGAGTTTGAGTTTTTGGTGGAAATATCCGTTTTGGGTCCCCCTGAACCTAAAAAAGTGGTTTTCGGAGTGATGTCTGTGTGTGTGTCTGTGTGGATGTTATCAGACCTAGAGCCTAAACCAGTCGTCCGATTTTGATGAAATTTGGTATGGAGGTACTAATTCACGGTATCTCCAGGCGTTTATTTCATTTTTGTGAATTTTTTATTTTTAAGGGTAATTTTCCCATAAAAACCCACAAAATAACGGAAAAATTAACTTTTCTCAAAAACGGCTGTAACGATTTTGATTAAAATTTTATAGTTTATTAGGGACCAAAAGTACTATAAACTGTAAAATTTTAATCAAAATCGTTCGAGCCATTTTTGAGAAAAGTT